>BQKZ01001042.1:4877-15156 GCA_036244855.1 Temnopleurus reevesii
CCTATTTCTCTCTCTCTCTCTTTCTCTCTCTCTCTCTCCCCCTCCGTCCCTCTCTCTTCTTCTCTCTTTTTCTCTTTCCCTCTTCCCTCCTCCCCTCTCTCTCTCCCTCTCTATCTCCGTGTTCTTTTAGTAATATGTTGTCCACGCTACTGTTGGTTTATTAAATACCAATATATAATTCCTCTTATTTTGTAATTGCGTTTTTTATCTTGAAATACAGTCCCCTAGAACGAACAGGATTTTGATGTTGTTGTTGTTGTGGTTCTTGTTGTTTTTGTTGTTGTTGTTGTTGCATTTGCTGTTTTAAGGGCCGTCCTGTTTAAAAAGAACGACAAAAGAAACAAAAAGTAGATTTTTTATAAAATTTTGACCAACCGGAGCACATTATGACGAACGAGCATGAGCAAAATACATGTATTATCAGTTGGATAGATTGCAAGCAACAGAGGTATGGATGAGTCAAAGCAGGGATAGAAGGAACCCTGGTAAAAGATACAACATTTGTAACAGTTAGTTATAGTCTTGGGGTGTCTTGGGGGTGTTGCTCAAAAGTTGCACTTGATCGCAAGTTGCAGTTGTTCGGAACATGCAAATCAAAATCATTGTTTCATGCACGTCTTGTTAAGTGCGCATACCGTGCGCGAATGAAAACGCGCATTAAAATTTGCAAAGTTGCAGTTGATTTTGAACAACACCCTCTAAGAGATAAAATAATCTCCACTTTTATATCTCTTTGGTTATGGTTATGGTTACGGTTGCTTGCAGGAGGGGTAGAATGATTTCGAGATTGGGGCTCACATACACACGGTAAGCACATGTGCACACACTCTCCAATACACGCACACACTTGCCCAAAAATATTAGGGGCCCGGGCACCCTAGACCCCCGGTTCCCCTTAACCCCCGGTTCCACCGACCCTGGGTTATGGTTAACGATAGCGATAACCTTTATATCTCCACGTTTCCCCTCTATGGCATAACAGTGCTCATACATTACTGACAAGTATAATGGGAGACAATATTTCTTCCTATACCGTAAATCATCAAAGAAAACAGACACACCAAATCATACATCTTCTGCATGAAACCCAAAGAAAATGTCTATTTTACTTTTTTTGTGCAAGAAGTAAACAAAAGAGTTCACTTTAGTGCTAAGCGATGGGGCATTTTAAATTACTATATTTTACGTTTCTCGGGGAAAATTTGATACTTTGCCTTTCTTTCTATTCCAACAATTCCTGCAATTTTCCTGTCAAACAGTTACCATGGTGATTTAATAATGTTGACACAGAGGCTGTTAGGGAAAATTGTTGATGAGCCACAAGTAGAGTATGCAAACAAAAAAACATTCATCATTAAAGGGCTCAGTAACACATTTGGATTTATGGCAAGCGTTCGCACAGCGTTTATGAGACTTGAAATGCGATTAATTGACGCGGAAATGTAGGAAGACGCCTGCTGACTCTAGCACGAGTCTACATGGATTCAATGTCAGTCAAACGTCTTCCCTGCTTATTTCTGCACACAGGAAGCTTATCATAAATATCATGTAAGCTGGGTACACACTAAGAAATTGGGGTGAATTTTTGCACGCTTAGGGGTGCAGCCGCTAGTATATTAGCAGCATAGGGCCCAGATATAGGCACCTTCGGGGTGAAGATAATTCTTCATTGGTTTTACGAACCGGCCTACTATCGAAAGGTGGTTGCACGAACCAGTCGTAGCAATTCAATTTAAATAACTGCTATTGAAATTTCATGATTTTAGGTTGTCTGCCATTGTTCTTGGCGCTATGTCGGGGCTTCTACTTGTTCAAGCAGCCGCCCTGGCCCGTAGCTATCCATTTGGCCGGTTCGTAAAAACGCTGACGATATGCATCCTTATTATGGTACATATAATGTGGAGATTTGCCCACTTGATGGTGCATAATTCTCGAGTTTACGCTCGACAACGGAGCGGCTCAACGACGGGAGAATTCGTCAGATTCCTACGTTCTTGCTAATCCGTCCTTATTCCCTCCGTTGCTCTTAACTTCTGTTACGCTACTCGCTCAACGGCAGTATGCAAATTGAATGTGACATCAGGAATCGAGCTTTCACGCCGAAATCCAAAGATTTACATAATAGGCACCTGATCTGATTGGCCGCATCTGATTGGCTACGTTCCTGCATCTAAGACGGACGCGAGATTGAGTAAAGACCGTTGCAGAATTCTGCTCTTCGCCGCTGTTGTCACTGGCAACAAGCGAAGTCGATCTAAACGGGTCGAAAATTGGATTGATCAGCGATTTTGCCGTTCTTGTTGACGGTGCGTAACCTCGCTATTATCGTTACCCTAAGTGTGCATTTCTTAAGAATGCTGCTATATTTTACCAGGGGCTGCACCCTACTTTCTGAGTGTGTAGGCTTTACTATGGGACTGATGTGATAGCACTGACTGGCAAAACTGAGTGAAAATCAGGAAGAAACAGAACTGGATCCGAGACAAGAACACAATGTTTCCATTCGAGAGAGGAAGAAATTGGAGAACTAAGAACTAAGTAAAAGAGACAAGATTAAAAAGAGAGCGATAGAGAGATAAGGTGAAACTGTACGAAGGGAAGAGAAGAACAGGCAAACTAGAGCAAATAAGTGCGGGCAGGCAATTAAAATCGCCAATGTAGATACAATATTACATTACACGAACGACGGAAACAAGTTTAACCATGTTGCCAATCTACCCAAGAAACATCAATTTCGGTATGAAAACAGTCATCAATCAATGTAACATTGATTTAAAAAGGAACAATATCTTATTTAGCGTTTAAACAAAAATCATCATCAAGAATATTAAACATTATCAAATATATATCACCACATGTATAATGTTCCCCTCACAAACTGCACTGGATTCTATTTGAATTTATGCGACCTGTATTTTTTTAGAATAAACAAATATATCAATACACTCTCAAAAAAAAATCTGCAAAATTGAAGGCTCTTTTTTTTAAACTATGATTTACTGTACGACAATCCGTTTAGGCAGTGAATTTAAGCATTGCCAACTCACGAGCTCAATAAGAATAAGTAAAATCAAAAGTTACTTTTAAGTAGCAGATATAAAAATGGAATATTTCAATTGCTTCTTGAAAAAAAGGAACTTCAACTCAACAACGTCTTTCCTAAAAACGGACATGTAGCTCGAATGGTTAGAGACTGTCATGTGTTCGGTCCTCAAATTACCATTCTCGTTGATTTTTATTTTTAAGCTACTTAATTAGATGATGTGTTTATAAAAGGATTCTATTTAAGTAAAAGATACTCATATAATCATGAAGTTATAAATACCCACAGATTTAAGACTTTATTTTCAATCTGGTTTAGTAATTAATTTTAAATGAATTTTTTTTACATTGTATAAGAAGTACTGTAAAAAAAAAAAAAACCACGGAATAATCAATTTCCGCACTTTTCAATACACAGCTTACGGATCTATTGTCCCGTGACTCACTTTATTTTACGGAAATAGTTTATATCGTGCTCAAATTGTGTTAGAGTGCCATCGCAATAAATAGATATCATGGATATACCGCAACAAAAAAGAAAAATATCCCAAAACAAATCGTGCCCCATGCACCGAAAAAACACAGTATTGCAACCACATGTGGCTTTTCGCAGGCTCAAATTTGTGTATCCGTGTAATATAATATTCTAATAACCAAAAAAGTAGATCAACCACCAGGAAAACAATGCAAGGTAAAGACAAAAAGATTTGGACCGGAAGTACAACCTTCGAACCGCGTCCATATCACACGCCAACTTCCGGCTAAACATCCTTTTATTTCTTATCATCGAGGCTTACCTTGTCTTTGGTGTTTTTTTTTAATTCTTTATTCGATAAATAGGGGAAAGAACGAGCAAAAAAAACTTGAGAGTGGTCCACATTTCTTGCAAGAGTCTAAAATTTTGGCACATTTGGAAAGACCTGTACAAAATTTATCAAAACGTTTGAACGTCTATTAAAATTTCTGTACAAAAATCCTTTTAAACTGTTATCAGATGACTTTCACATTTATAGATGCTCCTTACCGGTAACCATATATATCAAGTGCAACTTGCATAATTAATTTAATAACACAATATAAACTATTTCCGAAAAATTAAGTCGAATGCCAATTCAATGCTCCTTTGAAATGCTATTTAAATCATGACCGGCTTGCGATTGTGATGTCCGCACATTTCAATACATGACGTACGGATCTTTTGTCCCATGAAACACTTAATTCTTTGAAAGGGCTTTATATTCTGTTAGTCTTAAAGTTTGGCATATTTCAAAAGACTTGTACAGAGTGTATCTAAAAAAAAGTTTCAGTGCACTTTTGAAATGTCTGGAAAATTTCATTTCAAACTTCATTCAGATGATTTTCACATTTATAAATATTCTATAACCATCTATCAAGTGCCACTCACATAATTAATTTTCAGTCATGCTTTAGTGAGCACCAATGTACTGTCTATGTCCAGGGTGTCAAAAACGTCTTGCACCAAAACAGGCATAAAAAGAATTCATTAGAACAATCACTCTAAAGCCCCGGTCACATAGGACCCCGGAAGCAACATGATTCACCCCGACTCTTTGTTAATTCACAGTTAAGTGCCTCAAAACAACGAGTCGGGGTGAATCGTGTTGCTTCCGGGGTCTATGTGACCGGGGGGGGGGGGGGTGTTTCATCAAAATTTGTCGCAGAGACAATTAGTCAGCGCTGACAAATTCCCTGATTGTGATTGGATGAAAAGCACTATCGCTATGGGAACTGTCGGAAAATGACTCCTTGTCGCTGCGACAAATCTTGATGAAACATCCCCCAGGGCATTATTCAGAGAAATTTCTCTTACCATGATTTATTTGTGATTTTTTTTCAGTTCTTTTGTCGGAATGTCTTTGAAGTGTTATTGCTCTTATTCATTAATGCGTTCATGAGAATTGATAATTCTAAATTGATGACCTTCCTTGACGCATTCTCAACACAAATTGTTCCAAACAGATCCATCTGTAAATAATACAACCTGTCATTCATTCATTCTATCGAATAACTTATTAAAACAACGACCAATCAATTGTCCAACAATCCGTAAATAATGAGTAATAATATAAACACTCAACAATCTGATAAATCAGTTGTTCAAGTCAAATGATTTTTTCTAATCAGTTGCTCATAAAGTTCTCAAGCAAATTTTATGATTGATCATTGAAATGATCTTCAAATGTAATTGCATTGGCAATTTTTATAATTTCGGTCCATGCAAAAGCAAGTCAGATTATTGTCATACATTGTGTATCAATAAAAACCTAGTCAGATTTCAGCAAGTCAACTTGCTGAAAGTCATAACAAATGATTATGACAGGATTGTGAGACTACCAGTTTATCAACATAGATTCAAGAGTTAGCTTATGTGTTAACTCTGAGAATAATAATTCTGATGAACTTTTTGAAATCGTATCATGAAGCAAGACACAGGGTCGTGTGGTTTTGTATCCCTTTATATAATGTTATTGAACTCAATCCAATGTTTATTGAATAATGATGTGATAATTTATAATTATGATGTTCAATAACCTAATAAGTGTTTGTTTTTTTACGTTATTGTTTTATGTATAAAATGTATTAATTTTGTTGTAAGGACCCCATGGAAAAACAGCGATATTTTGTAAATACCGCTGAAATGGGCTATCCGCCGTTTTGTGTATACTTTTATCTATATATGTTTTGCATATTATGTTCTGAATTTACGGAAATAAAAACAATCAAACAAACATTATTGACACCCTATACATAAACAGCCGGTGTTCACCCAAGCATGAATGAAACATGAGTATGTGAGTGACAATTGATAGATATGATTATGGAGCATCTATGAATGTACAAATATTGTGATGATATTGTAAAATGAATTTTTCAAGATATTTCAAGAGTGTAAACTTTTTATTGATCCACCTTGTATGATGATATTGCTTATGTTGGCTCATATAACTGGGATAATACAAACAAAGTATCACCAACAGAAGAAAACAGTCTTGATCAAAGTTCGAATTGGTATTTATTCTTAGAGGTATCGAATTTACAGAGCATCTTGACGAATAGCATTGTTTGCATGAAGAATACATAACAACACACGGTGCTTAACGGAGTAAATTCAAGGATCTCGTTTTATAATACAACTTTTGAAGAAAAATGCTACTTAGCATGGCTTTTTCTCGACTAAACCGAAATAAAAACAGACGTTTGTGGATGGCTTTTTTCAGACTGTACAAAGTGTGAGACAGGAAAATTAGACCTGTATCCCCTAATGCCCCGGTTACATAGGACCCCGGAAGCAACACGATTCACCCCGACTCGTTATTCTGAGGCAGTTAACTGTATATTGACAAAGAGTCGGGGTGAATCGTGTTGCTTCTGGACTCCTATGTGACCGGGGCATAAGTGAGGTTGAAGTTCAACAACCCGGACCTTTACATTGTTATTCAACACCTGATCTACTCAAAGTAACAAACCAAGAGTCTGAATGAAAATGATGTGGTTTCAAGTTACTCCTTGTTTGTCGGAAAACGGGCAAGAAATTGGGCTTCCATCGGCTTGTCATGTTTGGATCGCTGCGTATTGGAGGAGTTTGTCTTCCATCTTTTGGCACCACAAATGAAGCCTGTCATGTGCTTGCAGGTAAATGTAATTCTCCATCAAACTCCAATACGGAACCAAGATTTGTCATCCTTTATTACCAAGGAAGAACCAAATAAGGATAACATTGCTACAAATAAAGCTAGAATAGATTCGGAAATACATCTATCGAGTTCCTTCCCCATGGGTTTCCTATTCATTAGATTCGGAAGTTACAGTATATGAGTCGGAAGAAAGGTAGGCGGATTTGACGTATTTTTCTACAACCAGATTAATAAACATAGATTGGATAATATTGCATTTCATCTTCAATGTTATTGTCTTGTTGTGTAATATCTGCAGAACCGGTAGGCTGTGGTATACATCGCCGCCCCCCCCCCTTTTTTTTCTTCAGATAATACGTGCAAGCCTATGGGATTGTCAAAGAAAAATCAGCCGGTTATGGCTCGGGTCGCGGGCCCCGAAAGGCTAAGTATCTTCACGGTGGGCAGGACCAGGGCCCTGTAACATAAAGGTTTGCGATTAATTCCTAATCTGATAGCGATTGATATCAATCGCAAGTCTGTGGCAAATCATGTACAAAAGTTTGCAATTGATCGCAAAATCAAATAGCGATTAATCGCAAAGCTTTATGTTACGGGGCCCTGGTGTTGTCCAATTATTATAATGAATTATAAGTGTGTTTTTTTTTCAATTATAAATGTGTTTTCTTCATCGTATTCATTTTCACCTTCCCTTTTCCCTCTCTTTTACCAATTTATCTTAGGGTCAATATACCACAGTCCTGTTTCTTGAAGTCTGATTCTTTATTTTGTCAAACACGTTTTGATTCCTTTATCGATGGGTGACTTCAAGTACGGTGTTCGGTGTTGGTGTTGGTGTTTATAGAGCAAAACGGTCCGTAAACCGAGCTCCAACACCGTTGGTCAGTTTACAGAACAGAAGTGATACAGAAATGACCGGAAATACGTCAGAAACTTGCGAGGTTTACCCCAAACACCGACAGACTTCAAGTTTGGTGTTGAGGCTGGTGTTGAGGCTGGTGTTGGTTTTGCTGCAACACCAACACCAGCGTTCAACACCATACTTGAAGTCACCCAATGCACTTGATAACCTGGTATTTTGATTTTTAAAAAAAAATTCAGCTGTATCAAGATAACAAATAGCAGAGAGAATAAGCCAAAGCGAAAANCAAGATAACAAATAGCAGAGAGAATAAGCCAAAGCGAAAATAACTGCCCCAAAGTACTTATATCATGTTTGAAAGAAAGAAAAAAAATGAATTTGAATTCTTTAGCATTCGTCAAATTTGTGCCAGGTCACGCCGGTGAGAGTTTGAAAATACTCCTTGACCTTTTCTTATTTTATTTCATCGTGTTAATATATTAATTAGTTAAAATGGGAAAGTCATGAAATCGCATGCCAATTGAATCAAATCAAATCAATTATTTGGTGATTAAATGTAGTAGGTCATTCAAAATCCTTCCAAATTGAAAGCTATAATGAACTGTTGAATCGGTTGGAATTTGGATGTAATGGCATGAGAAAAACTTACATTATAATTGAAAGAAATTTTTATCAGTTATTTTCATGTTTCTATGTCCCCTTTATTTGTCGTAAAATGCTCATATAAAAGCTCTATTTTCTCTATGGAGTATTGCTTATTATCTGCTATTATGTGTAATATATTTCTTTCTATCCATTATTAATTTCCATTCTACACATCGTTTCGTCTTGTGAAAGGTATATAATATACCTTGTTTAAAGGGTATATCTAAGGACCAAAAATATTTACTAGGGGTAATGGAGAAGGAGGAGAATGGGTTTTGGCATAGTTTTACTGTTAAGAGTTTTCAGTTATATTGTGCATTTATGTTATAGTATTTGCGATGTTTTATTTATTTGTGTATTGTGCAATATTTCTGTTAATGCCCATCCATGGGGCTTTGCATGCCTGAGGGTAACATTGAAGAACTTCACTTTTACAAACCCTGGCCCATGGATGGGCATTCACTACTTCTTGCTTTATTCTCTTCCCTTCCCCTCTTTCCACTTTATCTTTTTATATTTATACATTTACTGTGATACATTTGTCATTTTTACTGTTGTTAACATTTTGATGGCTGAATAAATAATAATAATGGTATACATCAAACCAACTCCCTGAAACAATCCATGAAGTTTAAAAATATTTTGCATTTTATCACACTGAACTTTTAAAACTGTAAACTGAACATTCCTCAATATCATTCTTTTAAAAATATTCAATAAATTTGGATTTGAAGGTGTATTGTAAAAAGAAATCGCTCACAAATGTATTTGTTTTGACAAGTAATTATCCATATCATGTCGGATAAAGTTGTATTTGGGGGATGATTTAATGCACCTTAGCAATATATAAATCATATATTTTGTTTTACCTCAGCTACCCTTTAAGATACTTAAGAGTTGGAGCTCTTATCTTAAATTGCCAATAAAAGGTAATTTGATTGTTAAGGGGCTGTCACACCTGTACGTTTTAGCTGACGTTTGCCCGAAATTTGGCTGAAAGGTCGACTCACACATTTGCATTTTGAGCATGCGTCGGCCCAGCGTTTTTCAAATTTAAAAACGCTCCATGGACGCACAAAGACGCAGGTCATACGGTGGACTGACGTTCAGTTTACGCTCCTTGAGCGCAGCCAACATCATTCCACGTACAGTCTGATCAGCGTATATACTGTGCGCTCGGGGAGAGTTTTTAATTTTCAAAGTCGCCGGGCTGCATGACGCAGGCTAAAACGCAAGGTGTTTGTCGACCTTAAGACGTCCTCAAACGCTGAACTTTGTTTGAAATTCTGAGCGTATGCATAAGCCAACATATGAATATCGCATAGTAATATACCAAAAACGATTTGTTCAACAAATGCGTAGCGTGTCTTCTGCGATTATAACTTCCATGGGTGTTTTTCATCTCGATTCTGAATAGCACATGTAAAGCGAATGTGCGACGTATCTGGCGAAAAAACTGCTGGCGACCGCCGTCATACGTCCAAAGTATACCGCCGTTCTGATTTGCATACGTCGGGCATACGCTGACAAAAATTCAAGATGTGATGCATTTCGACGTACGAGTAACGTACTATTAACCTTTGTCGAGGATTTCGTAACCATGGTAACGTTCATTTTGCAGAGTACATCGAGCACATGTAGAAAACTCTTCTGTTTGCATTTTTTCTCGAAACCCTTGCCTTACAGGACGAGGTTTTCATCGTATATGCAAAACACGCCCATAGCGTATTCGACGTACGCCAAAGTATTAGCCGAATTCTTCAGACATCGGGCATATACGTTGGCTAAAAAAGTCTCTGTGTGACAGTCCCTTTAACAAGAGAATGTATCAAATTTTCTATACATGCACATCTAACTTTGACATTTAGTGGATATCCTTTATCGAGTGCTATCATGTCCGAGGGTATAACTGCCAAAAAGGAAATTGACTGTTAACATGAATAATGTTTAGTGTGCTTAAACATAATGTTATTGTTCTATACAATAGCCCATTTCCGCGTTGTTCAATCTCAAATTGCTTTTAGAGGATTTTTAGTTATTAGCATCTTGAAATATAATGTTCCATTGGCTGAAG
>BQKZ01001042.1:60983-78852 GCA_036244855.1 Temnopleurus reevesii
TCGCGAGCTCAATGCACAAAAACTGCGCTCACGAGATCGCGGTCCGCGTATTTCGCATGTGAATTTATTGCCCGCTGTTTTTAAACGCAAAATCCCATAGACATTTGACAGCGGGCAATAAAGTAATTTATTGACCGCTCTGTCTTTTACGGGGCAATAAAGTGGAAAAATCACATGGCTCAGATGTCTGATACGGTTAATAATATAGGATAATAATAAACCAGTGACTCCTCTTGATCAAACTTCCTTCAATGACCTCGATTTTATTTATCTTTTATAGAGAAACTTTCAAAAGGTTCGATGCTTTGTATCAGAGACAAAAGAACACAGATTTTCATGATTTTCATGCTTGTACTGTATAATCCAACTATGTTTTATTTAGTACAAATATTCGGCTTATCGCATGAAGGCTTCACCTCTCACTTTATTTCTTTATATAGTTATTGAAAAATATATTTATTATTACATTTTTGCATGACCCAATATAAAAAAGATTGTACTCAAATAATTAGCAAATATTCTTAACTTTCAAAATTCTCATTTGAGGACAAACTTATTGATATTTGGAAAGATAAGGAGGGAAAGAGGAGAGAGGAGTTGGACAGGGTGAGGTTGTAACACCTTGAGTGATATTCATCAGAAAATTGTGCATAGTTACATGTATTATTACTGTATAAGCAAACACTTTAGATATTTTTGTGATTTCGGACCAGTTTGACACATTGGCGTGTTGTTATTTTCAATTTATTTTCATGTTTGTACACAAATGAATGTGCAACAGAGTGGAAATTCTTGTGAGGACAAAATCGTTAAGTTAGCAAAAATAAAACCGCCACAAAAATTTTGGCTTATACAGTATTACAGTGGGTGCAGGGAGAGGGGCGAGAGGAAATTTGAGATTGTTTACCTGTATGTATAAATAGGAGTTTGTTTCCTTGGAAACGCTGAGGTTCTTCCTTCATCAATCTCGTGAGGTGAAAGGTCGACTTGCCGGTGTAGACTGGGTCAACAAAAATACCAGTTGTCCTGGCAACTTGGTTGATACATTCTGTGAAGGAGAAAAAAGGCACATATATTGGAAACTCAGTATAAAGAGATCTGATATAAGGAGGTACAAAATCTGGTCCCAGCTCTTTATTAACTTATTGTTTTCTAACTCTGCTATAAAGAGATTACTGTCATAACACAGAATTTTTGATGGTCCGATGCACCTTGTTATACTGAGATTCCACTGTATTTACAAGAATGTATCTTCCTGTGGTGTTTTACCTTGCTTCTGTTGCCAAACACATTCACACTTGTATTCCATACTGAGTTTCTTACACTTAAACTATGCACAATCCTGCCTCATGGGTCTTAAGCTGAAAAGAAAAGCCCAACTTAATCCATTGTCAATACCAATGTGCCACCTGTATCAAGCCTTACACAAGGCTTACCTAATTCTTACCAATAATTAGAAAACATTAAGCCCAAGACCTTTGAACTTTTCAACCACATCTTTTGTGTCCTCGTACATGACCCCATAACCTTTGACCTCAAGTTCCTGTGAACCAAGCTTGTGTAAAGAAAACCTCAATTTCATCATGGATTGAGTTACACACATTTACCTCCAGGCTTCAGGCTGAGATACACTCATCCAACATCTATGGTCATTTTGACCACAATGAATTGAAAAAAAATACAATGTCCTCTGACCTTATCCCTGTATGACCTTTGAACTTCCATGCTTGTGAAAACCCTTGATTTGATCTTGGAATGAGATACACACACTTACCTAGCTCTTCTGGCTGTGATACGCCATACCCAAGACCTTTGACCCCTTCAACCACATCTACAATGTCCTCTGACCTGACCCCTGATGACCCTTGACCTTCTTGCAAACCAAGCTCACAAAGAACCTTGTTAATTTCACCATGGAAATATTTAGCATCATCGCAGATGGCCATTCCATGGATCCTGTAGAACGGAAAGCGGGGACAAAATAAAGGCTTATTAACATCATGAAGAAACGTTTAAATTCTAAAACTCTCAAAAATGTGAGAAATCAAGGAAAATTGGTGACCTGAAGTGTAACCAATCCATCCTCAATTATCATAATTTCAACAATTTTGAAGTGTTTGTAACTGTTTTTATTCTTTCTGAAAAAAATAATAGAATCCCTACTATTCTATAGCATTTGTTGGGGGTAAATCTAAGTAAAAGAAAAATAAATAATTGAACCATATACTTCTATAAGTGCAGAAACTGCTTTTAACATTTTTCTTTCAAATTTTCCAAACATAATTCTAAATGTGGGATAGTTTTATAACTGATTCCTGGGCATCTTTTCCTCAAATCTGGTGAGTACGATTGTTGGTTCGAACCTGAGTTTGCTTCCTGTCAGATAGTTGCCAATTGCAAGACCAGCCAGCGATCCGCTGCTGCCGCAAGTAATTACAATATCGGTGAATCTGGTCTGAACATCCTAAAATGACAAGAAAACATAGAGAAATGTAATGTAGGGGAATATGTGAAAGATCACCTCTACATCATGTAATCCCATGTACATGTACAAACTATATATCATATCCTCAATGACTGTAATCATCAATTGTAATGCAGCTCATACTTGAAGAGCGTATTATTTTTAGTGAGACCATTTCACTTCAATTTTCATTTCTCCAGTGGTGATCATTATTCAATTATTACGCATTTACTGAGACACTTGATGTTGCTGCTCTTGCTGATGATGACGATGAAGGTGACAATGATGGGTTCATAATAATGTTAATGAGAAAAAGAGAAAGAGGAAAAAGCAGAGGAGGATGTTGGAGATAAGGAGGAGCAATAAGAGGTGATGATTATGATGGTGATGATGATGATGATGATGATGATGATGATGATGATGATGATGATGATAACGATCATGGTAATGATCATGATGATAAGGAAGGTGTGATGATGATGATGATGATGATGATGATGATGATGATGATGATAATAATGATTATGATGATGATGATTTGATGATGATGACTGAAACACTAACAACAATATTCATAAGAAGGATTAAGTTATCAAGAGAATGCTTCATTCACTCAATAATGGTTCAGTATATGTGAGCATTCAGTAGCAGATTTTGCTAAATTCTTGAAGAAATAAAAACTGATTCTGATCAGAAGTCACAAGTCTCTGAATGTGGATTTACCTGCTGGAGAAGTTCTCTGAAGCAATCTAGATAACCGAACACTCCAACCGAGTTAGATCCTCCAACAGGGATAGGGTATGCTTTCTTGCCCCGATGATCTCTGTATTGATAAATAAAAAAGGACACATAAGATAGGTTTCAAAAGGAAACATTAAATTGAAATTGCTTGGATGCAACAGGTTTCAAGAAGATCCGAGCGCAGTGTTTATTCTGTAATGACAGGCTTCTATACAAGTACTGTTTACAGTGGTGTTGTAAATATGTCATCTTCTTATCTAACCTACAAAACTATAGTTCTTATTAGGCAATTCCAAAAAGTTCTACATTTCCATAAAGGAAAACACTGGTCTCCCTTCGAAACATTCACTAAAATGCAATGATATAATCGGATAAGATTTGATAAGCCTTTGAATTAGGTGACGCTACTAACATCCCTGAACACTCTTCCCAGGGAGGATGGCCACAGAGCATTGGCCAGCCCCCAAAGTGGTAACAACATTCATCATGAAAGTCCTATTTCTACACTTTCCATGCTGGGGAAGAGAAGTGTTTCTGAACACTCTGATGTGAGGAATTTCTTCTTGCCGATACCATATCACGTCACCTGGGTTTAGTGCAGCAGAATGTGGATACATTTCTTGCTTATGGCAACTAATGTAATGGGTGGAAATTAAACCACTTCCCTCTGGTTAATAGGCAAAGTCTGATCCCCAATACCACGATGCAATAACTCACAAGCTAATCATTTGTAATATGGAAAAAATATTTCATTAATTAAACACTTGCCGCAAATATTCAACAAGCTGTTTTATTCTGGGATGGATTTGTGAGTTGTACAGAGATTTCTTTGGTATAAGGTAGATAGTAGATCCAACCATGCTATCAAGAAGTGTGTTACCATTCATGGAATCATCCAGATTCTGTAATAAGGAAAAATGTAGAGACATTTTGTAACTAAAAAATGGTAAAAGCATTATGGTTTATGTACAGTTTCCTGAAATCCGTTCACGAAAGTTTTGTTGAGAAACATTTATAATCAGGTGATTAAAACAAATTAAGGTAAACTATTTGATTTGAATTCCAGGCAACTTCAGCACCAATGACATCAAGTATTACACTCAATGCCATTGAGATTTATGGGTTCCTGACCAGAACAATTTTTCACATGGTTATGTGCATGCCATATGACAGCCTGGTTAAAGCAAGTGTAATAATAATACAAACTGCATAGATAATTATTGTACTTAGGTTTTTCAAACTTGATCTCTTTCCCCTATCTCTCTGTCTCCCCTCTCTCTATCTCTCTTTCCCTCTCACTCTTTCCATCTCTCTCTCTCTCTCTTTTCCTCTCTCTCTCTTTTCCTCTCTTCTCCCTGTCTTTCCCCCTCTTGCTACATCTTTCCCTCTATCCTTCCTTCCCTATTAATCTCTCTCTCTATCTTTTACTCACTGTTGTTTCTGATCTGAGCAAGAGGTGGCAATCCAAACCCAGTTGTCTAGCTGCAACAGCCGTTGTTCTACAATGATTGGATCTCACTGACCCACACGTGATCACTGTATCACAATCCTGGTTCACTGCATCGGCCAATAAAAATTCTAGCTTGCGAATCTGCAGAAAGAAAGTACAGAAAATTTGTTTGGGATAATCTCATGACAGTAGAATCTCATCACACAATAAAATCCCTGTGCCATATACAAGCCTCCCAACTTGTACAACAGACACAGAGGAATGATTTGCACAAAAAAGACGAAAGAAACCATGTTTCCCACAGGACTATCAAGTAGTATTATCAAGAAAAATAGGAAAACTCTTTTGCAATGTCCTTAAATTCTCCCAAAATAGTCAAATATTAAAAATTCCTAATGGTTGGGAAGTTGCATATAAAAGATATTCTTCATTTTTTTTATACTCTGTATATCAGGGGTGAAGGAACAATAAGGCTATGTTCGAATAAACATAAAATGACCTTGTTATGAAATACAGTGCAGTCAACATTCTTTGCTACCTGTTATCATTACAAAATCTCAATACAATATGGTCCAGTGATCCCACAGTGACTTCATTGTCTTGAGTTTTATAGGGATAAAAGGTTAGCAAAGTATTGGGATTTGCCATGTATTTGTTTGATCTTCATGATGATGTAATTTTGAACAACTGTCTATGCTTTAAAATTACATTCTTAAAATGTTAGCAAGCCTCAAGTCACATTTCATCAATAATTAGCAATGCAAACTGTCATTCTACAGGGCTTCCACGTTGTGAGTATATACCTGTTAATCTTGTGATCAAAATGTTTAGGACTATTAAAATACATGAAATTTTTTACATGAAATAAAGTTTTTGAATGAAAAGGGACTCAAATAAGTGAGGCTCACTCTCATTGTACGTGCTTTGGCAGCCCTACTTAATAATGGCTATCACTGATCATGTAACTGTACAGTCGAAACTCCATAACGAGGTACTTGGGACCATCAAAAATACCTTGTTATAGCAGGGTTAACAAAACAATAAATCATAAAACAATAAAAGAGTAAAGAGCTTGAACCAAACTATCACCTCTTTATCTCATGAATATTGTTATATCAGATCTCTTTGTACCAAGTTTCCACTCATTGTACATACTATTATACCTTGTTTCCTGATAATGAGCTGCCAGTCATATCGTCTCGCTTGATGAAAACTTCAAAGTTAGGCGGTGACCCAGGAAGGTGCCATCTATGAATAGGGGTGTTCAGCATTGCAAGCTATGATGAGGGCAAAGCACAATTTGTATTCATAACTCTCCAAAGTACCTTCTCTATCATTTGTAATCGCTAGAGCACTCTGAAATTAACAAATTACCAGTGGTGCTAATGTGCAAAATCGACCAGATCAAATTAAAAAAACAGTGGTGCTAAATGAATAAAGCATGGCACATCCGAAAAATAGGCATTTTTCATTTTCATTAGAGAGAAATAGTATCTAGCACAAAATAAGGTCGCATTTACTCATAAAAGTCAGATAACAAACGAAAATGACATATTTAATTATTGGCAAACCCAGAGAATAGCGACCAGAAGCGTGTGATGTATTCAATTTGTGTAAAATCCTATGGAAACGTGCGGTACTGCGTCGGCGATGATTTTTGCACCAGATTCGACCAACAAACATTTGGTAAAGTTGGCTCAAGTTTACACTTTCTAACACCAAAATCGATTAAATTTTCAAAAGATTTCTTGAAATATTGAAGGAGGGGAAAGAAATAACATTTAAAACCATTATTATGTTTATAAAATGTAATAAAAGTCGCTTTTGTACTTGTTTTATGGATGGTTACCTGTGTGTAATTTAGACTCCTGCCGCCGATGTTTGCGATTTTTACATGACGCGCGCACGCAATCTGGTCGCTATTCTCCGGGTCTGCCTAATTATTATTATTACCATTTACAAATTTGTTTTAAATTCTAGATATCTAGCACTAAAGTGAGCAGGTGACAGTTTAAGTGCTATATTAGTATAAGTTTGCAACATGTGTTTCTATTTTTTTTTTCAAAATACTTTTACATCTACTGCAGATATAGTCTTCAAATTTAGATTTTTCACAAACTTCCTTTCACAAACCTTGAGTCTTTTTGTTGGAACATTCTTTAGACTTTCCATCCATGGCGCTGCATTGTAAGCCTCGAGAGGAAAATCGTCCATATCTGCTCCCGATGCTGTTGAAAACAACTGCAACCTTGACTTTGAGTTTCCTGGAAACGCGTTTCTTATTGGTTTCTCTGAAAACGTACAGTGAAATCTATGTGTGGGACTGGACGTAGAGATGAAAATGGGTGAAAGTTTTGTACTCGGTGGTGCGTTTCTCCTGGAATAACATCTGTTGCCAGTAGCTGGGTTATTTAGTATCGGTACACGTAAACGGAAAAGAGGTTTTAATCTTATATGAAAACTCATGACTTGTAAAAAGTGACAGATCAAAGTCCTGTTGTAAACGAAATAGTTTGTTTATTTTTTATTTCTATGAAGCGCCGATGAAGGATATAGTTGTAATGCACCACCCAGTTGATAATGTGATGTTTATGCATTGTAAAAGAACATTTTATGATTTAAGCATACTTTTTCATAAATATTTTGCTTCTTTCCTTCAAAAAGGTAGCGCTTAGTCATTATTTGGATTCAGAATGAGCGTTTATTTGCCATGGGCATGCATCATCCAAGATTTTAATGCTTAGCTTGCCATACATGTTGAGCAACAAGCCACGTACATCCGTGTGATCATGACGAATTTCTCCGAAAGGTTCGTAAAGTTACTACCAAAATTCTATATTTATTTTCAATTTTTACTCATATTCATTAATATTTTGATGATTTATAGATTGCTAATATCATTTTTAGTCGTTAATTACTTTATTTACGTCAGCATTTAGTGTGCTATTGAAGGTTTTGTGAAAGGGATTTGTTTACAATAAAGCGCCGATCAGCGCCGCCCGTGCTCCCGGGGAGATCGGGACGCGGACGCGGAGCTTGATGTTTGGGGGCTTCGCGGCAAGCCAAGAGTCCCGTATTTCCGATCTCAGCGGAGGAAGGACACAATTGAGAGATTGTAATGTGATAAATGGTAAACCTGGAGGATTCCTGCCCAATCATAGTTTGCCGTACCATCCATACTGGAGGAAATCAACCAAAAAAGAAGGAGAACTGAAGAAGGAGGTTGACCCAATTCACATGATTTCATGGCATGCTGTTCCGTTCGTTTATGCACTTATTTCTTATGTCTGTTGTAAAAGCCAGAGTGGAAAGGCCATATACAGAGAGGGAAATAATACTGGGGTAAGACACAGCATCAGTATAGCATTCATACATCAAACATGATCAATTAGACAAGTGCATATATCAGGCATTCTTGAATCAATATCCTTAAACTACTTCTAATATAATTACTAACTACACTTGACTTAACTACTTATACTCACCTGTAAAACACCTGGCACAGATCTACATCGACGGTATACCCGGCGGGTTCCATGCTCTTTGGCGATACTCGGTGAACATCATGACATTGACTCTCGAAATTGCTGATATGGTAACTTGTTTCTTGACTGAACTTGATGGCTTGAAGACTGGCTGACAACTGTGTGTGTTAATCTTCTCACAAGCCCTGACGTGAACTCCCGAACGTACAGGACGGAAGCGCCTCCAAAGGAGGTCAAATCAGGGACAAGCATAAATAATAGATCGTACATTAACATAATTACATGCAAAGTACATTACACATACCAGACATCGTGACTAACACAAAAACATGCAACAAACGTGTACATCAAAATACCACGATCACTACATGTCCATGAAATGTAGAAAAAAGAAAATGGCACAGGTCCTTTTCATGGCTACCAGTCCTCTGCACCTGTTTAAAATCGTGCATTTCTAAACCTTGTCCTTATTTTCTCTGTTTTAGTGTTTAGGTGATTGTGCCACACTTGTGATCAATTGAGAACAACCCCCCTTTGAGATGTCACAGGCAGCAGCACCCATGGAGGAGGGTGGGGACACCAAACAGTCCCCCGCCCCTAAGGCTGGAAAGGTTAGTTATGTACTATATGTGTGTGGGTTTTTGTGAATTATCAATAACTGCAACTAAATGCCAATGGGAAATTTTTTCAATGTTCAAATATAACTTTAAACTGACATTGTATTATCATGGACCATATCTATTCAATGCCATGATTTTAACAGCACTTGGATAATATAATGAATTAAAATATATCAACAATAATAAGCTCTAAACCATGCCTGCACCCAAGTATTTAACAATCTGTTGGGTTGGGGGAGGGGTGATGATCAGTTTTGGCATCTCATACTAGATGGCCTTACAAGTAAAAATGTTGTGCCCTTGGGTAAAAACATCCCTAAAGCAGCATCCCCCCTATGATGCACATGGGTAAAGCACCCCAATAAAAATCCTTTAAAAATCCTGCATGCATATCTACTTGATTTTTTTTTTCATTGTTATATATCAGCTGGAGAGTCTGCCCAAGGAAGATCTGATCAAGTATGTCAAGAGACAAGCCTTGCAGGTCCAGAAGATCAAAGCCAAATGTGAAGGTAAGTTTCTTACTATTTCCCATGGAATTACATGAACTAATAATTTTATCTTAGTTATTAAGATGTGATTTCTGAAAAGTAATTCTTTTAAGATATGCTAGAAGTTTAATGAAAAATGTATTACAAATGTTGTTAGTTTTAAAATCATAATTTCAAATAAATCTGTTTCCTCACTCTGTTTTCATCAGATAGTCAATTTGATTGTTATTGTAGGATACCTGTAGTGTTTCATGAGTTTGAATCATAGGCGTGTTTTGTAATGTACATGTATATTCAAATTTATTTACACTTGCCCCAAGACGAAGTATGTATTCAGCTACCAGAACTTAATGAGAATTCAATAGTCAGAATGCTACTTGCACACATTAACTTTATTAACTTTGCTAGGTTGGACAAACATTGTAGCTTGACCAACCTTGCAACAACTACTACTTGCTATTCACATTCCTTCTATTGAAATAGGATTATTTATAGGATCAGGTGGACAAATAGTTTATCATTGTGCATTTGACAAAGAAGCGTGCATAAAAATACATTACGAAAGTCGTCTATTGTATGCATAAATCTTTGTCAAGGGCAGACACCAATGGAATACATACTACAAGAGAGTACATTAGCAGAGCTGCCAACCAAAATCCGTATTTTCCTTCCCTTTCGTTTTCTTATGGAGTACTTTATTATATGGCCATCAGTAATTAAGTGATACATTGTTATGTCCACAATACCACCTCTTTGTACCCTTGAATCAATGGTATCAGCTGGAAAGCATCTGGAAGCTATTTATAAGATCGAGAGGTATGACATTTTGTAACAGCAAAACATTCATTTGATTCACACCCTAAATCAATAAAAAGTTTATGCCGGTGGATGATAAAGCGTTTTCGCGGAGAAACAGGTGTGTTGGATTATATTCTTCTTCTCTTGTAAATTGATCTTGAATATCTATTCATTTGAACACTCCCTTGCTATGTGTAATAGAGTTGAAATGTGGAAAGGAATCCGTACTGGTTGGCAGCTCTGCATTAGGTGTCATGTTGTTCCATCGACACCCTATGTGTAAATCATGTCCATACTTGATATTCTATCAAAATAATTGTTCATTATTATTAATTACTATTGATCATATTCACAATCATTAAATTAATTTGATTTCTAACTGTTTGCATGGATCTGTTTATTTTGCATTTACTTGTATGTTAAATATACTTTCACTCCTGCTTTATTCAATTCACTGAGTGTCCTTAGCAATATGTCAGTATTAATTTTATTTACATTGTTTACGTCTGTAGTTTTTACACTATGAACATGTCAAAACAAAAAGTTGGACAAAATAAACCATTCTTATTCAATCTTTCACAATGGCTCTGTTGGGAATTGCCTTTCACACTATTTGTCATTAACATGTGAAAATGCAACATTTGCTTTAAAAGCATTTTGTCAGCAGACAGGTTCCTTTTATTTTTTTTCTGTTTTTATTATGTTTAAAGTACTGGTTTGACAAGCTTTGTTGTTCATCCAGCTTTGCTTTGTCAGAGGAGAGATGCCAATTGTTTAGGAATATCTACAATGTTTTTGTATAAGGTGTATTTTAATAAACTTAAAGGTTTTCATTTTAAATGAATGCCTTTTCGTCATGTTTTCTCTCGTCTTTGTTCAGCAGTATTTTTCACAGGTTAATTTTTACCTCATGCATAATTACAAAGGATTCGCATCTCTGGGATGATAGAAAGAATTTCCTTTTTTTGTATCAAATGGATGTGTAGTGTTTGCATTGTTAATTGGGCAAGCTGCATTGTTTTTCAAACCTATCGATGCTATTGTGTGCAACTTTTTCAAAGTACATGACTTTGTACAACTAATAGATAAGTTTAGTTCTTTTGAAAACATTTAGAGTGGATTGATTATGAAACTACATGTAAGCTATAACATGACAATAGACCACAAAACTATTTATCAAACAGCCATTCCATTTAATGCCAGTTGTCAATAGTTATTTCATGAATGTGGGCTGAAAAGAATTCTTTCCAAACTTAAGTTGCATTGAACAATGAATTTGCGTGTTCAGGCCCGTCTTGCCAGTGTTGAGGTCTATTGTTATTTGTTGTTGTTTTTTTTGGGGGGAATGACCAACTTAAAATGCTTGTCAAGAGCTGATAAAAGAAATTGCATTCATTTTATTGATTGCAGTTAATTGTTAATAAGAGAATAAACTGTTATTCTCCACCAGGTCCATTTGGAATGCATTTCTAGTCAATTAGTTTCTTTTTGTCATCTTCACTCATGGAATGTTTAAAATGCCTCTGTTCCTGTTTCACCTTCCACAGCAGAGGTAGCTACATTTATGTATGGATAGTTGTCCTTTAGTCCAATCTGCTGATCCATGTGTTGTGGTAATTTCATGACTGCCGTGTTTCCATCTTTTTCTAGTTCATTAGCTGTGTCCCTACACCAGTCCTCTGTAGGATATATAGTGTCTCCAGGCCAAGTTGTTAAAATTTGGTTTGCGTATATCAATCCTATTGGATTATCTACGTCGCATCTGTTTCTTCATCGTGGGTTTAGATATAGGTCATGTGCTATCATGTCAGTGTTCCTTTGGCTGTAGACGCTTTTTCTTATATCAACTCCACAGAGCCTGGCCTTCACTTGAATGGGACACGGCTGTAGTCCGCTGCCCTCTGTTTCCAGCTCTATTTGCCGGATTCATCTATATTGATGGAAATTTGCTATGAACTTATCAATGTATTCAATCTACCAACTCTTCATGCAGATTTGACGTATTGCGAGGGTGGAAAAAACTTGCAAGAATGGTGAGAACGAATAGGAAAATATAGTATGAGTTGACAAATCTATCTCTCATATCTTTACAGATTTGGCCAAGAAGAACGCAGAGCTGACAAAAGAGAAGAAAGATACAGCGCCCTCATCGGATTCTGACGGAAAGATGAAGGAGATGGAGGAAGAATTGAAAGAGCTGAAGGAAGAAAATGAAGGAGTGCAAGCAGCTTATAATGCTGTCCAGCAACAGCTCTCACAGGCGGCTGAAGTACAAGAGGTAATGTGATTTTATTCATTTATAAAATTTTGCTTTTGCCTCACCTGTATATCTTAGGGCGTTTGTTCAAAAGTTGCAATTGTGTTTTCATTCGCGCATGGTATGCACTTCTAACGAGATGCGAATGAAACAAGGGGTTTGATTGGCACATTCAGATCAACTGCAGCTTGTGATCAATTGCAACTTTTGAATAACACCATCTTAGACAGAGATCTTGGTGAAAAGAAATTTCAGAAATAAGACATTTTTCTTTTCTACAAAGACAGACACTATAACAATTAAACATGTAGCAGGGAATAATTTCACTTTTCACATTTGATAGCAGTTTCAGACATGGAGGAAATATGTTCAATACTTTACTGTACAGTTTTATGTGAAAAGTTGCTAAACAAAATATACTTTGTATGGTATAGCAATCATTCTAAAATGCATAGCAAAGTGCAATGCGATACTAGAAAAATTATTCCATGTGTAGCATGCCCCATTTCTTAGAAGGTAGCTGGAGCTAAAACATTTCCAGAAAAGCATCACTCATGTGAAGAATATCCTCATTTGTTTTTATGATTTGGACTCTGTTCGCATAATTTTTGTAATTTAAGTATTTGGAATTTAAACCCCTATAACAGGCCCTGATTAGTCCAAACTACAAGCAAGCTGCAATTTTGAATATTTTTATGGAGGTCCATAGGTGCCATCTTTTTGCTCTGCTCAATGCACATACATGTAGTGCTTGAACACATTGTGGAGCTGTTCATTCAAATCTTGCACGTCTCCCAATGGGGTGTGCTGCTTGGATATTTCTAAAATCCTCTTGGTAAAAGAGGTATATGTTGCATCTCAAATTACATGCTGGACAAAAAAAAGTTGAACCAAAGCATTAGACTCTGGAAATTTTCAGGGTGCTTTGGGCTGTCACGAGGGCTAAATCCCTCAAACTTCTGATCAGAAATGTTGAGGTTTAAACTGCACTATAATACTTCTTGTTTGATTATAATTTCATGATTTTAGACTCTACAAGAGGCCCTGAACTCTGCTTCAGATCAGAGAAGCGAAGCAGAGAAGAAACACAGTGCCATTTCTGCTGAACTAGAGAAAGCAAAGTCACAGATGAAAGTGAGTATTGTACTAGCTGAAATTTTTGTTGGGGATTTATTTTTGCATCCATGTCTTTAGAAATAAGTAAATTGAAACTAATAGAAGTATTTTATGAATTATCAGCCCAATTGTTCTTGCCCATTGTTTGTTATTATAATCCATTCTAATGCTATAAATTTTCAGTTTTGCATGACAAATGGCATGTCTATTATGTGTACACAGGGCTGTTGTTAAATTTTTCAGAGGAGGATCCATTTTCAAAGATTTTCTCTAAAGCAAAACAAAAAGGCAAAACAAACCTCTGCTGGCAAGGTTACAAGCAAAAAGAAAACCTTCCTTACTCATCTCCTCAGTGTAGACCAAAGAAAGAGGGCACTTGCACAATTCTCATCTTTATCACATATGAGGTTTGTACAACTCAGGTTCTGAATAGGGACTGTGTAAACACACGTGTTGACCGCCAGGAAAGTAAATTAAACTCAGTATTTAAAGATGAAACAATGAGAATCGCGATCTACATGTAATGTCTGCTTTACTGGTTTGATTGTTTCATTCATAAATATATTGTTTATGTATCGTATTTTAATGAACTTGAATAAATGAAATCGAACTTGAGCTAAGGGATATAATAAGCTACATGTAATGTCTTCTTTACTGGTTTGATTATAATTCACTCATCTAGGGTTTGGAGGAACAAGTCCAATGTATGCAGATGAAAGAGGAAACCATGAGAACAACATTCCAATGTCTACAAGAAGACCAACAAGCGATTACTCAAGAAAATAAGGTATGATACAGAAATGTTTACATCATCGTATGTATAAATACACTGCTCAAGATAAGTTACATAATTTTTGTTGTTTCGCGTTGCTATAGCTTACTTTCAGGCTCTATAGTGTTGAAAGAAAGAGAGATCTTGTAGCAACTGAAATGACTCATATGTAAAAACAATGTGTTGATAACATGCAAGTCAATTTTATTTACATTTTACAATTTACGTATCTCTATGAGATTGCATGTCTAGGGAATATACACAATATGGTGGGGTATCCCTCTTCTGCTTCTGGGTCGTAAGCATTTTGGAACTTGCAAGCATTCATTATTGTTTTTGTTTCATTTTTGTTTGCATATTACTGCTAACATTCATATTAGTTGTGAAAAGAATACTTTATTTGAAAATACCTTTTTGTCATTTTTTTTTATCAACAGAGCTTAAAGGAGCAGATAGAGTTGTTAACAGAAGCACGCGATCAGACGCTGGAATCTCTTAAAGCTCTGAAACAATCCATGTCATCAGAGGGAGATGAGACCAAGCGGATGCTGGATGAATACGTCTCGGAAAAGACTCAGCTAGCCCAGAAGATGGCTGGTCTCCAGGAAGAGCAGAAGACCATGATGAAGGAAATGGAGTCTTTGAAGTCTGAGTTAGAGAGGAGCAATGAGGAGAAGAAGAAGTCTGAGGATGACTTGAGGGAGACGACTGAGGAAGCCAAGAGAAAACTTGATGAAGATGTCACAGAGAAGGATCAGCTAACTCAGACAATGGTCAGTCTACAGGAAGAGCAGAAGACAGCATTGCAGGAGATGGAGTCTTTGAGATCGCAAATAGAAATCAACAATGTGGAAAAGAAGAAGGCAGAAAATGCCTTGAGGGAAGCAACTGAGGAAGCAGAAAAGCGGCTAAAGAACGTAGAGGAAGAGAAGCAGGGACGTAAGATGGCTGAGGTAGAGTTGCAGAACTGGGTAGATGATCTGCGGAAACAGCTTGCAGATGCTGATGAAGGGTTAAAGTCGCGTCTGGAAGTTCTCACCCAAAGTTCTGAGGATACTATCAGCATCTCCCAACAGCTGTGGTGTCAGTTGAAGGCGGTAAATGGTGACCTAGCAAGAATTGTACAAGAGAAAAAGGATGTCATTGAAACTAGGGATGAGGCAAATGTTAGGATACAAGTCCTTGAGGAGAAAGAAAGTGAATGGGAAAGAGAGAAGGAACAAGAGCAGAAGAAAATAGAGGAGTACACTGAGGAATTGTCTAATCTCAGAGCCCAGGTTGAAGAAATGAACAGTCTGAAGAGTCAACTTGCAGAGGCTGGTGCGGAAAAGGATGGATTGAAGACTGAAATGAATCATCTGACAGAAGAGAATTCTAGACTAGAGGCAAGTGCTAGAGAGGTTACCGAGGAAAAGACCCATCTGGCGGAAGAACTGGAGTCTTTGAAGTTTGGTCAAGCGGACGTTAATCAGGTCCTACAAAAGCAACTGGATGATAGCATGGAAGAAAAAATGAATCTTAAAAAGGATCTGCAAGAACTTGAACAGAATCTAAAGTGCCTTCGGAAGGAATCTACTGAAAAAGAATCTGCATTGGTGGAGATCAAGAGCATTGTTGAGAAGAAAGAGCATCAACTTGAGATAATGGAGGCAGAAAAACAAAAGAAGGAACACGACATGAGTGAAATGGAAGCCTCCTTGAAAGAGTCTCTGAATGCTGCTAGAGAAGAGGCCGAAAGAATGAAAGAAGAACTGAAGAACATTCAGGAACGTGCAACTACAGAGGAAAATGCACAAATGGAAGATCTCTACAAAGTGAAGGTAGAACTCGAAAGAAACATTAAGAAAATGCAAGAAGATGTGCAAGGAAAGGATAAAGAGGTGGAAGAATTGAGAGAGAAACTTGAAACTGTGCAGAAGGATTCAGAGAAAGAATCCAACCGAATCAAGGAGGAACTTGAGAGTACTCTGCAATCATCCAGAGAAGAAGAACAAAAGAAGGCAAGGTTAGTAGAAGATCTTGAGAAGGAGCTGGGCGTTCTGAAAGAGTCCACAAGGAAGGAAGCTCGCGAGCAGACGGAATCTGCGAGTCATCAAGAAGATGAGCTTAGAGCGGCACTGAAAGCGGCAGAGGGGGAGTTGGAAAAGAAGGAAGAGGAGATGAAGAAGTTGAAGGAAGAAATGGATGGAGTGAAGGAACAACTGATGCTGATCAGGATGGCTCATCTAGAAAGTATGCAGCAAAGCTCAGAGTATCAACAGAAGCTGGAAGCTCTGCAGACATCACAAGACACGAGTGTAAGTAGAATCTTGTTGGTTGGTTTTTCATTGTGATTCAAATTTAGGCTTGTTCCTTTCCTTGGAACTGTTTCATGAAGCTGGTCATATATACTGAGCAGAAGTGACAAAGGACTGGGTAAAGGAAATAACCATCATTCAAACACTAATTATAGCTAAATGGACACAAAAGAAATTTCCATTCTTCTAATTATGTGGAAAATGTTGAACCGGAGTCACACCTGGGACTTTCTTTTGTGATCATGAAGCTATTCTGAATGCCTGAAGTTGTTTGCTTAGTCCCAGTACTTTGTCCCTTCTGCTCACAATGAGAGGTATGCACAACTTTATCAATGACTGGTAACGCTTTCTCAGGTGTGATTCAGTAACAGAAGCTATCATTGAATACAGGGAAGGGTCACCAGTCGTACAATGATCTACAAACAATTTTATGAAACATAAGCCATGAAACCTAGTTACACGATATTGCTATAGGGGTTTTGCTCGAGGATTTGTATTGATACCAGTTGTAGATGATTTGCACTGGACAATCAAAAGCATTGTTTTATACACGTCTTGTTTAGTGCACAGACCATGCGCCATTCAGAACAATTATCTTTACTTTTTTATTTATTCATGAGCAGAGTAAGAAAGAACATGAGGAGACATCAAGTAAGCTTGAGAAAGAGAAAGAAGACATGACAAAGAGGATGACTGAATTGCAGGAGGAGATTGATGAAGGTAAGGCCATTGATAGTTATCCTCATTTTGTGACACTTTGATGGTATTTCAACAAGATACAAGCAACTTTAAAAATCATCTTCAAGAGCGACTTGTATTGTTTCTTTTGCCAAATGATTGAGAATATTCTGAGTATAACACTCAGTAACTCACTCGATTCGTTCTTGAATTTAAAGGGGAATTACACTCAGACATTAATGTATAGTCAGTATATGAAGAAAAATCAGATGAACAAACTGTGAAAACTTGACCAAAATCGGATAATCCGTTCAAAAGTTATGAATTTTCAAAGTTATCATTTCCACCTGTGCTGGACATCCTTAAATTGGCAATGTTATTGCCAATTAGCATAATCTGATGTCATACATGGAGAACTCCTCATTCACTTTCTACTTCTAGGTTGATACTCATTGAACGCCTGTTCAGCATCTTAATGAGGAGCACTTTTTATAGGGTGGTGCTTTACTAAGGAAATGTGTTTAGTGCTCAATTACAAATCCCTTACCAAAAATCAATGTAATGAGTATAATAACAAAAAGAAAAAAAAAATATATATATATATGTAATTTATACATATTGTTCATAAAAAGTTCAATCTATTCACATGAAGTATAGTTATCGGAGACATAAATAAATTCGTATCACACACAATAATCCC
>BQKZ01001043.1:21972-44577 GCA_036244855.1 Temnopleurus reevesii
ACTGATATTTGTTGCAGACATTATTTGAGGCAAAATGCTGCAAAAATAAATTAATTTGAGCCATTAAAAGTAAAAATATTCAAGTTTTTATGATATTTTAGTGAAAACACAATTTGCATTGACTTTGTACACAAAATCACGTATTTGAGCAATTTTGGGGTTGACAAATTTTTTTTAAATGGGCGTGGCATAAAAACGGTACGCGCGGGCGCGGCGAATTTGGTCTCAAAAGTTGCGCGATACTTGAAAGAAAAAAGTCATGGTGCGTCGCGAAAAAATTTTGGCGCGTGTGAGAGATATTTGAAAAAATGTTGAGGCCTGATTAGGGTTAACCCTCCCCATTCCACATCTCCTTCTATTCATGTATTCCCCATCCTTCTCCACCCCTCCCCATTCTCCACGATCCACCATGGTACACATGCACATCCCTTTCCCAATCTTCCTCCTTCATATTTCCTCAGACATCATCCTCCTGCTCCCATTCCTTTTCCCCTTCAATTCATCTGTTCTCCAGACTCCATCCTCCCCACCCCATTCTCTATCCATCATCCCCTCTCCATTCTCAACCCCCATAATACATCCCCTCTCTCAACCTTCCTCCTTCCATGTTCCCTTGTCCTCGTCCTCCTCCCCTCTCCCCATTCTTCATCCACCATAACCTCCTTGCATTTATCCTTCTTCAAAATCCAAGCCCCATCCTCCAGTATCATCTTCCTGCCTCCACCTCCTCTCCATTCCACATCCCGCTACATCTATCTCCTCCCCATCCTCACACAAAGAAGAATTGTGTAGTAAAGTCTAGCATACCTTGTAACACTGGTACATTTCTTTTTGAATTTATATTTTTTTAGAATTTTTTTACAGCTTTTGGAAAAAATGTGTGTATCGTCAATTTGCTGGGTCCCCTGGAGATTTAAATGCGACAAGTTTTATGGCTATAAGATGTGTGTGAAAAAAGCAACGCCAAGATTTCATGGCCATAGACATCCTTTTTTTGTGCCTCCCCACCGCCTCCCCGTTCTCCATCAAGCATAGATTTGAGTTTATTAGTGAACCAGCCTATTCAGATGCTACATTTTTCCTTCCAACCCCTTCCATTTTGTCACCTCCTCACACCTCATTCCCTTTCAAGTCCGTACATTTGAACATTGTAGCACACGATTGATTATGAAACATATTTTCATTTCTTTCCAGGAAATTCTGCTGAAACTCCTTGGAACAGTCTTCACCTTCTATGCCGTTTATTATGTAGCAGCCTCCCTTGTCCATGGAATATTGAGGTAAATAGTACAGTTTCACTAAATTTCTGGTGTCATAACTAGGTACATATAGTATTAAGTTATCACATATGTGTTGATGGTCATCTAGGGGTCAAAAGGTCAAAAAGCTCTCATTTTTTTCTACTCAGGTTTGTTTAATTTTTTTAACGCAGAACGTAAGTAGAATGATGTTTCGGCTTGTTTTACTTTATCAGACTACAATGAGTATAGAACACGCTGCATGTGCCTTATATTGCCATGGGAGTGGCACGGAGCAATTAGGTGAATGCTATTGTTCACCCAAAACATCATTCTACTTGTACGTGTTACATTTACACATCATGAAACAACTGATCAACTCTCTTCACTTATTCTTCACCACGATGAACCTCTTTCAAATCATAATACATGCAGTGATGCACATATAATGTTTGGTCAATGACCCTGATGGGATGAAAGGTCATTTAGAGGTCAAAAGGTCGAAAAGCTCTCATTTTTTTCTACTCATGTTTGTTAAATTTTGTTTAACGTAGAACGTAAGTAGAATGACGTTTCGGCTTGTTTTACTTTATCAGACAATAATCAGTATAGACCATGCTGTGTGCGCCCTATCAGATGAATGCTATCGTTCACCCATTAACATCATTCTACTTGTACGTGTTACATTTACACATTGTAAAACAACTGATCAACTCTCTTCACTTATTCTTCACCACGATGAACCTCTTTCAAATCATAATACATGCACAGATAATGTTTAGTCAATGACCTTGATGGGATGAAAGGTCATTTAGAGGTCAAAAGTTTAATCGACTCTCATATCTTGTATCTCTCTTCTTATTGGCACACTCTTTCTCAATTGCATTATCTCCAATTTCTACAAAACAAAGCAGCACGACTCATATACTCTCTTCCTTTAAGAAGTGTCTCAAAACACACCTTTTCTTATTATTATATGCTTCATTAATATGTTAACTTGTATGTAATCCATGTATTCTCATTCTGTTATTTCTGTACATGTATGCATTTGTTAGCCTGTTCTGTATTTCTTCTACCTTCTCTAAAATGCGCTTTGAATCTTACGAAAAGGTGCTTTATAAATGCAAATTATTATTATTTTATTATCTTTATTTGTGTATATTAACTGTTTCCAAACTTATTAGTAAGAGCATATTTATGATGAACTGTGAAAGTTTGCGATAATGGATGACATAATGGGTTCGGGGATACACATGCTTGGCTGTGTGACCTTTCGGGTGAAGTAATCAAATTACCTCTTCATTTCTTCTTTCACTTTATATGCAGACTGGAGAACTTTGATGGCTCCATTCCTTTCCACTACCAAAGTTACGATCAAATTTTCACCAACTCAACAAGATGGGATGATCTGGTTTTTCTAGGTGATTATCTGCATGGATTATTTTATGACTAGTCACTTCAAAACCTTCCGTAATTTGACATTGAAACGTGAATTCAGAAGAGTGGTACAAGTGTTACGAAAAAAGGGATGAAAATGCATTTTGTGTACATCTTTGTGTATATAGTAAAGGCATAAAGTTTGTGTCTGGTAAGTAAACCAACCTCCCTATTTACATGAAAATAATGCTTGTGCATATTAGGAAATGGTTAGCATCTCTGCTCCATGTATTTTCACAGGTGAAGGAATATGCAAGAATATTGATTTCCATGTAGAATCGTCCATGAATGATCAAACATCACACAGTCAGCTCTTTCTTTGTTAAACTTCTCTAGGGAGATGTTGCTAGAATGTTGCAATCGATCGGAAATCATCTGCATATCAGTGGAGTTTTGAAACTGGCCATGTCTATGTGTTTGAGATGACACGTATTTTCACAGGTGAAGGAATATGCAAGAATATTGATTTCCATGTAGAATCGTCCATGAATGATCAAACATCACACAGTCAGCTCTTTCTTTGTTAAACTTCTCTAGGGAGATGTTGCTAGAATGTTGCAATCGATCGGTAATCATCTGCATATCAATGGAGTTTTGAAACTGGCCATGTCTGTGTGTTTGAGATAACACGTATTTTCACAGGTGAAGGAATATGCAAGAATATTGATTTCCATGTAGAATCGTCCATGAATGATCAAACATCACACAGTCAACTCTTTCTTTGTTAAACTTCTCTAAGGAGATGTTGCTAGAATGTTGCAATCGATCGGAAATCATCTGCATATCAGTGGAGTTTTGAAACTGGCAATGTCTATGTGTTTTAGATGACGTGCAAGAAACAGGGATTTATGTAAATTTTTAATCAGACTGCAACTTGCAATTGAAAGCAACTTTCTAGCAACACCTTTTCAGTCCAATAATTGACATTTTATTTCATTTTTATGTTTTTTTAATTGACATTAATTTTGTAGATAGATATAGGCAAAATACATGTAATTTCCCTCTTGTAGGTTAAATTTCTCTATAAAGTCAAAACAAATATTAGTGACCAGTCTTAGGAAATTAGATTTTGACAACACATTTTCTAAAATACATATCTTTCTCTTTTTCCAGGTGACTTCATCTCATTAGAATGCACATATGTGACAACTCTGTTTGCTTTCCTTATATTCCTGAGGTCTCGACTATGGGATTATATCATCACTGTTACTGCCATACACTGTCTTCTTGTTTGCATAGGTAAGATCCTTGTTAAAACACCCATAAAAGATTTTTTTTTGGTTGCCCCTCCACCTTTATGTTTTTCTTACTTTTCCCTCAAATTAAAAAATCACAGGAAAATCGGAAGTACAGGCTGAAAAGTCATTTTTAGTGAACTTGAAAAGGATAAAACATTAGGAATACAACATGAAAAGTCATTTTCAGATTGAAATAATTCTTGCCTTATCCCAACATGGATAAACACTGGTTGACAGTAATACCGAGAAGCTGTGAAAAAAATTCACAGGCATTCTCGGGTACGAATCGAACCCACGATCTTCTGATGACTAGACAAGGTAAGAATTATTTCAATTATTTATCTACCCAACACAAAAATCATTTTCAGATGTTTTTTTGCTTTCCATTTTGTTTTAAGATTTAATTTCTATATGGAATGCATAAAAAGAAATTATAACAAAAAGAATAGAGGGCATCCAAGCATTTTTTTTTTTTTTTGGGGGGGGGGGAGGGGTAGTGGCCCTTATATTAGTTACTAAATGTTCCTAACTGTCCTGCAATTGCGATACTCTCTTTACATAGATGTATCAAGCATTTAATTTGGGGATAGGGTATGAACTTGGTTACAATAATTAGCATGACTATGAAAGTTGTCATTTAATGCAGGTTGCAGTTGATCAGAACATGTCATTAAAAAATCATTGTATCATTGTGCAGACCATGCATGAATGGAAATGAGTATTACAACTTGCAACTAAGTTGCAGTCGATCAATTGCAACTTTGTAGCAACACCCCCATAGTGTTCATGGAATTTTTAGAATTCACTGAGGAAAAATCAAGGAATTTTGTTCTCCTTATATTTACACTCCCTGTGCATATCTCCCTCCATCCTCAATACATCTTTTTCTAATACACAAAATTTATATTTCCCCCCGAAAAAGTTCAACGCTCTTTACAATATAAACATAAGAAATACATATAAATTAAATTGATAGCAAGTACAAAATAATGATAATGATTATGATAATAAAATAATAATATTAGAATTAGAATAATATTAGAATGAGAATTATCAAAACAGATCAAAACATATTATATCATATTTTATCTTGCCATTCTTTTCCCACAGTTAATTTAGCTTTCCCCCTGACATGGGAATGGTGGGTGTGCATTATCATCAGTCTCATCCTAAGCATCGGGATCAGCGAAATGATGAGCGCCCTCATCAGGAAGAAGAAGACAGGGAGCTTCAGACCTCTCCCGAAGGACGATGACAAGGTCACATGACCTGGAGCTATTCAGGTCAATTTAACAGTCTTTATGGTTCTGGGTGGTGTTTCACCAAAATCAGAAAGACTTAATGACTTTTAAGAATGACAGGTAACAGTCTGTGTGCTAAATACACGTAATATTATGAATGTATATATATCATGTATTATGAATACAGCGGAAACTCTGTATAAACAGATCTGATACAACAAAATATCTGATATAAAGAGGTAAAAGTTCTGTTGCCAGCTCTCAATAACCTATTGTTTGCTAACTCTGCTATAAAGAGATTGTTGCTATAACACGTTACATTACACGTCTGTTTGATGGTCCCCTCGTTATACTGAGTTTCCACTGTATTATCGTAACGTACAAGAGCGGATACCAGTTGCTCTTAAAGTCTATCTTATATTGGTGAATCACCGCTCTGGGCGGTGTTTCACCAAGTCGTTCTTAAAGTTACGCACAACTTTACGTTCGACTGGTATCAATTCTTGCGCTGAATGCGCTCACTATTATGAATCATTACGCGCAAGAAGGGATACCAGTCGAACGTAAAGTCGTGCGTAAAGTCTTCTTATCATGGTGAAATACCTCCCTCGTCAGTCAATTTGAATTCAGGATTTTGGAAAATATTTTACAACAGAGAGAAACATTGTTTGCTTGCTAACTATATTCTTAGGTAATGTTTTGGTTGTGTATGCTTGCAATTGATGCATATTTCATATGAAAGGAACATGAAATTCAAATTTCTAAATTAGCTACCAAAGTCCCTGTTTTTGTGCAATTACGCAATATTTTGACTGATTACAAAACTTTCTGTATGTGGACACTCATTTTATTTGTACAACAGTAGGATTATACACTACATGAATAGCCAAAAGGAAAAACAAAAAATCTCTGTGAGCATAAGGGAAAAAGGCCTGGGACAAAGTAAGTTACTTCAGTCAGGCATTCACAATAGCTCACCCAAAGAAAGTACCCTCACTATTCATTGTGTAACACCTGTTTGACGCATTTCAGAAGAATGAGAGGGAGTAAATTTTCTTCTGTGCGTATCTAGCTATTGTGAATGATTGAATGTATTTGTTTACTTTGTCCAAAAGCCTTTGTTCTTCTGCACACTGTGATTGAAATGTTATAAATTGATGAAGAAAAGGTCATTGACCTGGGAGAATTTCTGTCTTAAAAACTAGTTTACTTTGAATGAACAACTCATATCACAAACAATACAGTTGAAAAAAGTGAAATAAAAAACACATAAAACTATTTCCAACTCTAACATCCACTTTTGCTCCATTTACCAAAGAAATTTTGTTCATTGCTATTTGATCTGTTTACAGTCGATGTTCACGTGCATACTAACATGCTGTGACCATTTGAAATTTATTTACTTATTTATTTATTACTTGTTTGTAAATAGCGTATTTATTAGAAAGACAATACAATAGTAGTTCTTTAGAGGTACACTATGTGTACCAGAAAGTTGATATAGTGGTAATTGGAGACCACTTTGAAAAAAGTGCAGTTTTAGGGGATGTTGCTAGAAAGTTGTTATTGATCGCAAATTGCAGTTGATTTCAGCATATCTTATTAGAAGCGCAGAATGTGTGCAAATGAAAGTTTGTGTTTCAATTTGCAAGTGATTTGCAGTTGATTTACAATCAGTTGCAGCTTTCTAACTACATCCCCTTCATCAGAACTCTTTGCACACCTTTTTTTCTGACTTGCACTACATTTAAGTGTGATTCCATTTAACCCTTTTGCGGTGCAAGCCCAAAAGTTGTCAATGTAAAAAACATTTACAATGGGCATTACAACTGTTACTTTGCATAATTTTCTAGAGTCAACCTTGCCTAACTTGGATCTGTTGGGAATGTAGGAAAACAATGTAGCTTCAATTACTTGGTGAAAATTTGGCTTGGTAAAAATAACAGAATATTAAAAGAAGAGGACTGTCTTGAAAAGACCTTCAACTTCATATTCAATTCATTGACTTGTGCAAGGTCGAGTTAGGCAATATTGACTGTCTACATGTATTCATTATTTTCTGCTTTTATCTAGTGCTCAGATTTGTAAGAAGTGATGTACACTTTTACTCATCACACATAAAGACTAACTGGCAATCTCAATGATTTTTGTACTCCCATCCAAAGTTAAGAGCCAAAAGATACAATTTCAGATTGGCATCTGCGAGTACTGTCAAACCTGTCTATAGTGGCCACCCAAGGGATACAGAAAAAAATTGCCACTGTAGACAGGTGACCTCTATAGACAGGTTCTATATCACACATTTTCAATTGAGGTGGTCACTTTAGACAGGTGGTCACTATAGACATGTTGCCACTATTTAAAAGACAGGTTTGACTGTATACTTCTTCCAATATGTTTCTTATTTGATATCCCCAAAATCTGCTGTTAAAAGTTTGATAGTCAATATTCCATTGTTGGTCATGCAGAATTTTCCATTCTTAATTGATATCTATGCAATGCTATGTCAGAATGTTTTGACAGTTATTTATTCATTTATTTTTTTTAATATTTCAGTTTAGACAAGAAATAAATGCTCCATATAAGGAACAAATCTTACTGAATACAAAAAATACAATTGTTAAAGAATTTGAGAACTGCATGATTGTATAACTAATGTTTTAGTTCTCAAATTATTCTTCAGAAATATAATGCAGTTACAAAATGAGCATTTTTATGCTGATCAAATTACGGGTTTTCTCAAACCTGTTCATTTGTAGCTTCACATTGTATTTTGTTTGTTATGTACTTGTTGTAAGAAAATTTTACCAATTGGAAAGAAAATATTTTTTTCAACAGTTTTGAATGTTTCATCAGCGAATCAGTCTTCTGGTGCTCTATAAATGATGAAATGCAGCGTTTAACAATTTTCTCTCTATTCTTAAATTCTCTTTTAATGCCAAAACTCTATTAGATTCATTCGTATTTACAAGCTAACAGTGAGGTATACTGTGAGATAGAATTATGTAACAATGACTAATGAAACATATATTATTTATATTATTTATATCATTTTGGTGCCAAAGAAAAATTATTTATTTATTTCTTAATATGTTATTGACTATAATTTATTTCATTAGACACCAGCAAAGAGTTTGTTTCTCTAATTAATGATTAACAAGACCATAACAAATATATCCACTCTCTCTACATGTTTTGCCATCATGAACAAAAAAGGTTGGTACATTATGAATGCAACCATCCTAAAAACAAATTGAACTTTGCTTATAGAGTTGAACCAAAACTGAAGTTCAGATTTTCTCTGTGTTTGTACATTCATGCAGAGATGCCAAACGTTCTGTAATATCGATGACTTTTTTTTTCATATGAATTTAAAGTTTTTATTACAGATGGATGGCCGAGAATATGGTTATCGTTGTCATGTTTGCTCTCACTCTTGTTCAGCTCTTGCATTATTCACGTTTTAATTTTGACCTCAGGCATATTTTGGCATGGTTAGCATTTCTGCTTATGTGCAGCAAATTTGTGGCTATTTTTGACTCTGCTAACTAGTTGCAAATTTAAAAGCAGAATTGATATATGATACAGTCCAACCTCGTTATAAAGAGCACTGATACATGTATAACAAGATCTCATTTTAACCAAAGGTAGTTTTCCATCTCTGCTATTTGCAGCAAATTTGTGGCTATTTGTGACTCTGCTAACTAGTTGCAAATTTAAAATCAGACTTGATCTATGATACAGTCCAACCTCGTTATAAGGAGCACTGATATAACGAGATTTCATTATAACTGAAAGTAGCTTTCCTGGTCCCATCTCTTTGTATTTTATTGTATTTTATCCCGGATATGACAAGGTTTCAATATAAAGATATAATTTTTCTGGTCCCAAGGACCTCGTTATAACGAAGTTTGACTGTATTAACAAGATAAGATACTTGTATGGACCTGTAATAATGATTTTGATTAGGGAGTGCCTGTCAACTCTAACTTGTAATCGATAGCAACAATTTTGCTACCCCCTTTTCCTGTCAATTTTTTATTCTCCAAATATCTGTTCAAATACAGTGTAGGAGGATACATGTATGTAAATATTTTTTTTAAAGTGAACATTGCCAAGATCGTTTTTCAACTCATGAATTTTGTGTAATTGTCTGTGATATCTCTTATTGATTTACCTTAATTGGACTGAAATTGTAACTTGATCAAAGATATTTGTCTGTTGCATTGTTTTTATTGAAAAGTTATAACTTTATCATCAAATGCAAATTCATGAGGAATCATTTTATGTATATCAATGAACTTTCAGAATAAAATATGAAATATTTTGTATTTCAAGTAGTTCAGAAGGTTTTCTTTGTACTTGTTCAGTTTTCATACAATAATATGAATGGAGGGGTGCATAGATTCAGGAATGCAAAAACAATCATCATTTGTTCCAAAAATCCCATTGACTTTTATTAGGCAGAGTTGAGTGTATAACAGTAAGTTTAAAGCGAAGCAGGCTAATTACATATACACCACTGTGAGCAGAAGGGACAGAGGACTGGGACAAAGTAACAACTTGATTTCAGCATTGCAATAGCTTCATGATCACAAAAAAAAAGTTCCAGGTGCGACTCTTGTACAATATTTTTGTACCATATACTTACTTTGTCCGGGGCCTTTGTCCCTTCCTCACAGTGCAGAGAGGCAATTATCAGTGATGTGTGTGAGCTATGACTTATGGTTGGTCAGCTCACAGATCAGTGGACAAGGATTTTATGCGACGCAAGGGACATGTGATATTTCACACATGTCAGGCAAAATAACTGCCCATTGATTGTGATGAGATGCACAACCATTAAGGGGGTTTTGCTACAAAGTTGTAATTGATTGCAACAGTTGCAAACTGGAACACACATTTTAATTTGCGCATGGTATACGTTTTTAACAAGACGCGCATGAAACAATGATTTACATGTAGATTGGCACGTTCCAATCAACTTCAACTTGCAATCAATTCCATCTTTCAAACAACTTTCCCCAAGAGTCACAGTTGATTTTTTAAGCCAATGAGGAACTTTCTATGAATATTGAGGAAAATAAGAAAATGTTTTCTCCCTAATACAGTAAACTCTGCCTAAGTCAAACATGGCTACATGTAAGTCAAGCAATTGCCTAAGTCAAGGTTATTCTTTTTTGGAAAAAAAAATCATACATAACATGTGTCATTTTACCTCTCCCACATCAAATTTCTCCCTCAGTCTAACAGATTTTGGAGATTCACATTCAGCAGAGTTACAAAGTGTAAGTACCAAAATTTCAATGTTTTGAGTCATACATGTCACAGATGATGAATGGCCTCATGTTTAATATTCCAAATTTTTATTGGATCATCTTGCTCAGAACTTTCAAAATTGCCCTATAATGAATACAATTTAGTCATGTACCGGTACATCAATTTTACCATCACCATATCGTGTATTTAATATTCCATCACATCTCTTTCAACAAACATTCATATTCAATCTCAATCTAGGAATACAGTTGTGCGTATAAGCAATTCTATCCTTTTGGACAAATCCTGAATCACAGATTTGAGAAAGTACCTGAAAAATTCAAACTTTTCCTCAAGTTACAATGCATGAGCACAACTGAAGATATATACACATTTATCATTAGTCCATGGGACTTATACTAATCTGGTTTCAAAGCACAAAAATATCTCTTGGATCAAAATGTTTGTTTCTGTCATGAAATGACACATTTATATGTAGTAAGATAAACTTTAACAGGAGATTAATATCAAATCTATCTTAATTAAGTGAAAGAAAATTAAAGACTGAAAGAAAAGAAATGATAGAGAACTGCATGCATTTGCCATACGATTCATTCATGAGTAAATACTGAAATGCTTTAAAAAGGCATTGTGAGTTGTGCAGTTTAAAAATCATTAAACCAATCTGATCAAATCATATTCAAATAGATAAAAATCAACAAAGGATGCAAAAATTACCCATGGTTCATACATGTACATGTATCTATGAAAATTGAATTTACTGTACCACAGACTTGTAACAGCCGTATAGTGTGCCTATGGAGGCAGCATTTTACAACACTAATGGGGTGTTGCTCAAAATCAACTGCAAATCAATGCAACTATGCAAATTGTAACGCGCATTTGCATTCGCGCACGGTATGCGCATTTATCAAGACGTGTATGAAACAATGATTTTGATTGGCGCGTCCCGATCAACTGCAACTTGCGATCAATTGCAACTTTTGAGCAACACCCCCTTAGAGAGATGATTTTGAAACCTATCATTTTCCCAGCTTGGTTTATAATGACCATCAACTATTCAGATAACATATAGTGTCTGGCAGTTGAGAATGTTTTGCAGAAGACATTGCTATACAATGCCCTCAAATTTTACAGAAAAAATGACAGAAAAATACCCTATGGCCAAACAGCGTACATTGTAGATGGTGAGAGTGAGTTCAATTTCCAAATACCAGATGATCAATTCATTCTATGCGGGAGTTGCTACCACATTTTGGTCAAGTTGCCGTTAAACGTTTCAAAAGCACAGACAATGCGCAAATGAAATTATGCATTCCAATTTGCAACTGATTTGTGATCAATTGCAACTTTGTAGCAACACACCTTAAGGGGGTGTTGTTCAAAAGTTGCAATTGATCGCAAGTTGCAACATGCCAATCGAAATCATTGTTTCATGCGCGTGCTGCTAAATGCGCATACCGTGTGCGAATGAAAATGTGCGTTACAATTTGCAAAGTTGCAGTTGATTTGCAGTTGATTTTGAGCACCACCCCCTAAGATTGACAAAAAAAAGGAAAACAAAGAAAAAGCTTGTAAGGATCATGAATTTAAAACTTCACAAAGATCAAGTATAATGTATTTACATAGAAAATGGAAGAAACAACAAACATTTAAAAATGCTAAGTTTGAAAAAAGTAACAGAGGAATTCTTGAGTTCAAACTATTTAAATCACTAAATAGTTTGACTGTGTAATCCTATCTGCACAATTAACAGGAAATCACTAACAATAGCAAATAATTTCATGATGATTTGTAGATCAAAATTAATTTTGACAAACGAACAAATAACAGAGAGCCTAACAGCACAGATATCAAATAAAAGTTTATATTTGTCATGAAAAGCAACAAACATGGAAGAATCAAGCACTTTTGAAAAAAAAGAAAGAAAAAAGAAAGAAAAATATAAATATATTTAAATGAAGACATAATGGTAAATCATGAACACTTCTGTCCGAAAGAAAAATTCCTGAATGCAAATTAACAATTTTCACGAATGCTCATCCATCTCCATTAATATTCAATCATGTTCAGTGTATTTGCAATATAAATGTTATATACAGGTACATTTACATAAATTACACAAAATTCAAACCTGATGAAGCTCAAAAAGTTTTAATCTTCAAGCGTAGTTCAACCATTTCAAAATCTTACTGATCAACTTTTGAGAATAACCTTTTCCTACAGATACTGTACTGGAAACTTGCGACAACCTAAGTGTACAAAAAATTTACAAGCAGGCATACATTGCAAAAACCTCTGATGAAATTATGAAGACTTTATCACTTACGCCCATAGAAAATTGTTTGGATGCCCAAGAAATGACCTCTTTTCAAAATTGCGTTGGATGGTAGAAAAAAAAATCTTTGTAGAATCTTTCAATTTATTTCTTTAATTTTCTAACAGATTTAATGTAGAAAACAAAAATACAAATGAAGTAAAAAGCTTTAAAACATTAGAAAATAACTTTGATCAGTTTCCCCAAATTGAGTCGTTTGTTCATACGATGACCTTCATCGACTATCATGTGCTTCCAGCGAAGCTGATCAATGAAAAGAAGAGGGCAGCAAACATTAGAAAATAACTTTTCAGATTTTATTCCACATGTTTCTTCTTAATTTTTCTGAAAATGACTATTTAGGTTATATTTCACAAGTTTTCTATAATTCTACTCTGATTTTTCTGAATTTTAGTGGAAAGCAAATATGCCATTTTTAAAGGGTTGGTCGGTCTCAGGCCTCCAAACATTTTTTCTTTTTTGTTGGTAATTTCGATGACAACAGTGTGTAACAGCTAATCAGTATTACGGATTACGCACAACTTATCATGTATCTATCATGTATCATGTATGGCAAACCCGTCGTAATTTCAGGATCTTTTCAGTAGAGCCATGGTTTGAAGATTAACACTTTATAAAGAATTGAAAGAAAGATGTAATCTCAGAGAGAGATTTTGTAAAACCCAAATTATATATGCTGCATTCAAAATAAATCAATCTATTACTATTTATTATACAGGGCCTCTAAGTGTAACAGGGGAATTAAACCCAGAAATAAATGTGCTGTCAATGGAAAAATCCAATGAACAAATTCACCGCCAGGAGTTAACTTTGAATGCAGGAAAGGGTCATCAGTTATTTGCACAGTCATGCGTACCTTTACGACTAGCTTTATGAAGCACAGCTCAAGAAGTTGGCAAACGTCTTTCACATCCAACCTCAAACTCAACCTGAGAAAATACCCCCTCATCGTTCAGAAGCACAAAGCCTAGAGTTGAATTGATTGAATATGGTTGCCTGAAAATTGATTTATTCATACATTAACTCCTTGACTACTGAATTCTGTGATAGACTTTGTGCAGGGATAACCTGATTCCAGTAGTCAATGAGTTAACTAAATGCTCATATTTCATGTTTATTTAACGACTGAGTGAAAAGGATACATTTGATCGAATCATTTACTATTCGCAAGATTTCACAAAATCCAATGAACATTCTGTAACCGTTGACCTCTATGAAAACCTATTGCACCCTTACACGACTGAGTGAAAAGGATTTTGTGTTAGTATCTTGTCTCATAAGAAAGCATTTGATCCAATCGTTTATTATTCACAAAACTTTTTATCTAGTGAACATTCTGAATCCATTGATATTTATGAAATGATTGCAGCCTTTCATGACTGAGCAAAAAGAAATTTGTGTATTTTTGTCTCATCAAAGAGCATTTTGATCCAATCATTTGATATTCCCATAATAATGTCCTATCTAATGAAATATTCTGTAACATTGACATCTATGAAAACATTACACGACTGAGTGAAAAGGATTTGTGTAAGCATCTTGTCTCATAAGAAAGCATTATTTTGATCAAATCATTCCAATGATAATTTCATATCTAATGAACATTCTGTAACCATTGACAATTCTGAAAACTTATTGCAATCTTTCACAACTGAGCAAAAAGGAGTTTGCGAAAGTATTTTGTCTCGTAACAAAGCATTTGATCCAATCAATTATCATTTACATAATAATTTAACTTATGAACATTCTGTAACCATTGACATTTCTGAAAACTTATTGCAACCTTTCACAACTGAGCAAAAAGGAGTTTGCGAAAGTATTTTGTCTCATCAAAAAGCATTTGATCCAATCATTTATTATTCCCATAATAATATCTAATATCTGAAAACCTATTGCAACCTTTCATGACTGAGCAAACAAATTTGTGTATTTTTGTCTCAGCAAAAAACATTTTGATCCAATCATTTGGTATTCCCATAATAATTTCCTATCTAATAAACATTCTGTAACCATTGACTAGTGCAACCTCTCATGACTGAGCAAAAAGAAGTAAGTGTAAGTATTTCATCTCCTAAGAAAGCATTTGATCAAATCCTTTGTTATTCCAATAATAATTTCTTAGCTAATAAACATTCTGTATTAACCATTGATTTTTCAAAACCTATTGCAACCATATAATACCTGCCAACCTAAAATCGGACTCCGAACCTTTCAAGTCATTCTATGTTCCATAAGGGGATATAAAGTTAAAAAGAAATCACTAAATAAGTTTAAAAAAAAAAAAATATTATTTTATTAATTTCACCTGTCTCCTAGGAAGAAAATCCTCTATCCATTGACAACAATTTTTTTGTGAACTGACAAAAAAAAGCTGCCCATGATTTTTTTACTACGACGCACAACGGTATACCAAAAACACAATTAATTCCAGTGCATTTTTCTTTCTTCATTGATGCTATGCATTAAACAAAAGGGTGTCTTGATAGGAGACAGGGGCCAATTGCATGAAATAGTCTTAGCTATCCTCTTCATGCTAAGGCGTCTTAAGTTCTTGTGTCACCCTCTTAACATAGTCGTATCAACTCTAATATCTACGTTACGAGGGTGGCACAAGAAGTCAAGACGTCTTAGCAGGAATAGGATAGCTAAGACCATTTCGAGCAATCGACCTCAGGTGGATATGTAATCGTGTTACTGTGTTTTGAATACCCCGTAACCATGGGTGTCCAATGATATTGAAACCATCTAATGATGGTGGTATTCTACGAGTCCCATTTTTGGTCCTATCCTTTGCGAGAAATTAAGTGCGGAGAAATTGTAGCCGGACCAAACATCTGATTTCCAATCTGCAAACCATCCGATTCCAATCTTGTCATATTTTGGAGTAAAAATGTCTTCCTAGATGTATATACCGTAAGTATCACACACAAAACTCACGGAGTCGCAGGTAGCACGGTCCTTATGAAGTCTCGCACATGCGCCATTTCCTGTTAAGAAACAATAATGTTGTAATAGATATTAAATTGAATAATTCTTTAGTTTAGAACTGTACAGTAATACATGCAAACTCATTGTCCACAAGAATGATTAAACTGTTACACGTTTCTATGTCTGAAATTCAGTGAATTCACTACTATTGGCTTTTACGGAAATACATGTAGCACATCAACTTACATTTTTCGTATTGAAACATCCAAAAATCCACCTCATCTCCCGCTTGAAAGACTTGCATGAAACAATGTTTAATTGGGGTGTGCCAATCAATTGCGTATTGCAATAGGACGGTTTGATAACAGACTCAAATTTATGCATGTTTATTGCAAATGAGCGTAATAATAATGAAAGACTTTTATATAGTGCATAACATAACAATGAGAAAGTCCATATGTGCTTAAAAAACCAACTATCATCCTTCTTTTCCTACGTTAGACTGCTCGGTGAGCAGCTGGCGGAAAGCCAATTCGTAGACCAGCCATGGTTGTCCTCAACCCACTCACTAAACAATTGAAGCACAATACAGTGTAGCTTGAATCAAGATTGCATACATCACCTGTTGCTATGTTGGACAAGCATTGGGCAAGCTTTCAGGTTATTAGGAACAACTTTTGCGCAAAGAGAATGCATCAAATTTGCATCTAATTGTAAACCCGTCTGTTGATGGTAGATTTCTGGCTGCACCCAAATAGAGAGAGTCAATTTTTGTGCAAAGAGAACGCATAAAATTTGCATCTATTCGTAAACCCCGCGTATTGATTGTAAAATTTCATGCCAGCGCCAAACTAGAGAGTCAATTTTTGTGCAAAGAGAATGCACAAAATTTGCATCTATTCGCAACCCCTCCTATTGATGGTAAATTTCTGGCAGCACCCTTTAGCAAGAGTCTACTCACCTGTGGACAAGAACTATGCCCCATACCCGGATATGTATTAAACTTTGGCGATTGGACCTGAGTTTTAAGCAGTTCATGCGTCATCGCACCAAGCTTGAAGTTAAGAACTGCATCCTCTGTTCCGTGGCATTGCAGGATTGGTAGTGCCTTTTTCGAAGCTCCATCCTTCTGAGGAGACAAAACAAAAAGGGTACATGTAGAAAGTCTATTAAAATGTTTGTTACAGGATTATTTAAAGCCAACTGCAGTTGAATGCTTTCAAGAGATGCCAATAGGTGATGATGATTAAATCCTGAAATGGTGAGGAAATTTCAGGAAATTTCTTGACGAGTGGTATGTCTGCCACTTTTTTGTATGAATAATACCTTTTAGGTTTTTATTTTTATTTTTTATTATTATAATTTTTTTTAACACAACTCAAGGATAGCAAGCTACTCTTTCAATACATTATCTTGCCAAAACAATGCTTTTCATGACCAAAACATTTGGGTACAACAATACACATCAACTTCGCTGGCCCTCAGCGACTTTGGTTTTAATGTGCACTTTTTGGAAGCAGGGACTTGATAAAGATAGAGGGGTGATAATGGATAAGATCGGTGTTGAGTGCTGTCGTTGGTGTTGCAGCAACACCAACACTGCATCCAACATCAAACTTAAAGCTTGTTGATGTTGAGGTTGATTTGGACGTATTTTTGGTAGTTGGTGTAGTTTGGTGGTGTTGAATGTCATCTGTTGGATTGAAATCTTTTTTGAAAAATTGTTTTTCTTCATCACCAATTCCTACTGATTGGGGGAAATGGCGACTTCAAATTTGGTGTTAGTGTTGAAATGTTTTTCTCTCTTCTTCTTCCTTTTAGGACAAGAGCACTTTTGCTATGACAACTCATGACATGTTGTTGGATAAATTCTTTTTACAGTGAAATTAGCCTTCAATACTACGCACTTTATCTTTGAGAACGGTATTTTCCTTTTGGATGCTAAAAATAATAATACACTTTTTAGTCATATAAATTGCATTAATTTGATTACTTCTGCCTGAAAATAAATCCATCATCAAGCTTTTTGCAAGATTTTTTGCAAGCACATATGACATTGTTCAGTGTTGAAGGTAATGGTCAGCAATTGATACAATCATATCGCTACGATGCTGGAGCTCGGTTTAAGAACCAGTTTGCTCTCTGAACACCAACACCAAGACCGAACTTTAAGTCACCAAGGAGACGGAGCAATTACAAAGGAAGAGACAATATGAAAAAGGGGAGGGTGGCAAAAAATCATAAAAAACCTATTATTAATACTTACTTTAAATGTACTATGTAATGGGAGCCACGTACTGAGTGCTAGCACACCAGCATACGGTCTGTCATCTTTTAATGATGTATAGAGAGACACGCCTCCTCCTTGTGAGAAACCGCCGATGATGATGCGATCAGCTTTAATGCCCTGTTTTTCCTCCTCCTCAACCATCTGTAATACTGAAAGAAAAGTTATGAAAAGTGGTCACGTAAAGGGAACCATGTATCTTAATAGAGCTAGCACTGTATAAAGAGAAACACCTCCCCTTCCGAAAGCCCACTGATAACGTGATCAGCTTTAATGCCCTGTTTCTCCTCCTCCTCAACCATCTTTAATACTGTAGGAAGAGTTACCAAAACAGAAATGTATTGGTTTTCTCAATATTCATTTTCCAATTTTGCTATATTTGTCTGATTTTTATGCTTTTAATAGAAGCATGATATTTTTGGTCTNTGACCATTTGAAATTTATTTACTTATTTATTTATTACTAGTTTGTAAATAGTATATTTATTAGAAAGGCAATCAAACAGTAGTTCTTTAGAGGTATACAATGTGTACCCGAAAGTTGATTGAAATAGTGGTAATTGAAAACTTCTTTGGAAGAAGCACAGATTTAGTCAAAATTCGTACCTAATATCACTTTAAAGCTGAAGACAATTGGATCACAGTGGGAATTCTGACCCATCTTTATTGTTCTGAGCTTTTACAGTGATAACAGGTAGCAAAGAATTCTGACATTCACTGCATTTAAGTGTGATTTAAGTTAACCCTTTGAGTATCATTTGGGAGTACACACTGAAAAGTAGTCAATGGATTTTGAGTACAACCAAACTGAAATACTGAAGGAATAGCTTCAACTGAGAGAAAAACCCTACCTGTGAGGGGATAAAAATCATAGAATATAAAGAGAAGATGTCTTGAAAAGACCTTCATATTAAATTATTTGACACAGGCAATTCATCGACTTGTGCAAGGGCGAGTTAGGCAAGATTGACTGTCTACATGTATTCATTATTTTCTGCTTGTATCTAGTGCTCAAATTTTTAAAAAGTGATGTACACTTGTACTCATCACACATAAAGATTAACTGGCAATCTCAATGATTTTTATACTCCCATCGAAAGTTAAGAGCCAAAAGATACAATTTCAGATTGGCATCTGCAAGTACAGTCAAACCTGTCTATAGTAGCCACCCAAGGGATACAGAAAAAATTGCCACTGTAGACAGGTGGCCTCAATAGACAGGTTCTATGTCGCACATTTCCATCTCAAAGGAATCCATTTAGGTGGCCAATGTAGACAGGTGGTCACTAGATACAGGTGGCCTCCAAGGGGGTGTTGTTCAAAATCAACTGCAAATCAACTGCAACTTTTCAAATTGTAAGGCCCATTTTCATTCGATCACGGTATGCGCATTTTACCAGACGCGCGTGAAACAATGATTTTAATTGGCACGTTCCGATTGACTGCAACTTGCGATCAATTGCAACTTTTGAGCAACACCCCTTAAGACAGGTTTGACTGTATACTCTTTCCAATATGTTGTTTTCTTCAATTGATTATGTCAAAATGTTCAAAGTTTGCCAGTCAATACTCAATTGTTGTTCTCTCAGAATTTTCCATTTTTAATTATCTATGCAATGCCATGTCAGAATGTTTGACAGTTATTTATTCATTTATTTATTTATTACTCAGTTTAGATAAGAAATAAATGCTCCATATAAGGAACAAATCTTACAGAATATAAAGAATTATAATCGTTAGAATTAGTATTAGCTCTCAAATTAATCTTCAGAAATATAGTTGCAAAATGAGCATATGCTGATAAAATTACAGATTTTCTCAAACCTGTTCATTTTGTGGCTCCACGTTGTATTTTGTTTGTTAGTTGTAAGAAAATTGTACCAATTGGAAAGAAAACAAGTTCTTTCAATAGTTTTGAATGTTTCATCAGGAAATCATTCTTCTGGTGCTCCATATTAAATGGTATAGTGCATGCAGTGTAGTTTTTACATGTAACAATTCTCTCTCTATATTCAAATCTCTTTCAATACCAGACATTAAAGATAATATTATTCACAAGCTTTTATTGAGATAGGATGGGATTTTGTAACATTGTTTAATGAACTGTATATTATTTATATTATTTTGATGCCAAAGGAAAATTATTTATTTATTTCTTATTATTATCTATATGAGAGTTTAAAGCCGTACAATATTAAGCCATATTGTACGGCTTCAATTTTACGCTTGCGCAAAGCAGTGACCAGCCTTCTGGTATATGTAAAGATAATAATAATTATATTGGATGGCTTCATTTCATGAAATACCGGGAATATTGCACTCGTTAGGGCCAATATTGCACTCATCTTCGATTCGTGCAATATTGCCCTAACTCGTGCAATATTCCCTGGTATTCCATTTATTGCCATCCAATATTATATAAATATGTATTGACTATAATTTATATCATTGGACATCAGTTGAGTTTTTTTCTCTAATATTTAATGAAACCTTACCAGATATATTCACCATTTTACATGATGTTTTAACCAGGATGAAAAAAAAGAGATTACTACATTATGAATGCAACCATCCGAGAAAAAAATTGAACTTTGCTTATAGGGTTGAACCAAAGCTGAAGTTCAGATTTTCTGTGTTTTGATAGAGTACAGAGATGCCACTTGTTTGAGAATATCGATGATACATATTTTAAAATGAATTCAAAGCTTTTATTACAGGTAGATAGCTGATAATATGGTTATCGTTGTCATATTCGCTCTCACTTTTGTTCAGCTCTTTATTCATGTTTTAATTTTGACCTCAGGCATATTTTGGAATGGTTGGCATCTCTGCTTATGTGCAGCAAATTTGTGACTACCGAGTTGCAAATTTAAAAGCAGAATTGATCTATGATACAGTCCAACCTCGTTATAAAGAGCACCGATATAACAAGATCTAACTGAAGGTAGTTTTCCTGGTCCAATCTCTTTGTATTTTATTGTATTTTATCCCGGATATAACAAGGTTTGGATATAAAGATATAATTTTTCTGGTCCCAAGGACCTCGTTATAACGAAGTTTGACTGTATTAACAAGATAAGATACCTGTATGTACATGTAACAATGATTTTGATTGGTGAGTGTCTGTCAACTCTAACTTGCAATTGATAACAACAATTTTGCTACCCCCTTTTCCAGTCAATTTCTTATTCTCCAAATATCTGTTCAAGTAAAGTGTAGGAGGATACATGTATGTAAATGTTTTTAAAGTGAACATTGCCAAGATTGTTTTTCAACTCATGTATTTTGAGTAATTGTCTGTGACATCTCCTATTGATTTACCTTTAATTGGACTGAAATTGTAACTTAATCAAAGATATTTGTTTGTTGCATTGTTTTATTAAAAAAGTGTAACTTTATTATCAAATGCAAATTTATGAGAAATCATTTTATGTATATGAATGAACTTTCAGAATAAAATATGAAATATTTTGTATGTAAAGTAATCCAGAAGCTTTTCTTTGTGCTTGTTCAGTTTTCATACAATAATATGAATGGAGGTGTGCTTAGATTCAGGAATGCAAAATCAATCATCATTTGTTCCAAAAATCCCATTGACTTTTATTTGGCAGGGTTCAGTGTATTGCCAACAGTAAGTTTATAGCGAAGCAGGCTAATTACAATGTGAGCAGAAGGGACAGAGGACTGGGACAGAGTAAACAACTTCATTTCAGCATTACAATAGCTTCATGATCGCAAAAGAAAGTCTCGAGTACGACTCTTGTTCAACATTTTTCCATAGAATAATAAGGATGGAAATTGATTTTGTTTCCATCTGGCTATTGCTAATGCTTGAATGGAGGTTGTTTACTTTGTCCCAGGCCTTTGTCTCTTTTGCTCACAGTTTAGAGAGGCAATTATCAGTGATGTGTGTGAGCTATGACTTATGGTTGGTCAGCTCACAGATCAGTGGACAAGGATTTTATGCGACGCAAGGGACATGTGATATTTCACACATGTCAGGCAAAATAACTGCCCATTGATTGTGATGAGATGCACAACCATTAAGGGGGTTTTGCTACAAAGTTGTAATTGATTGCAACAGTTGCAAACTGGAACACACATTTTAATTTGCGCATGGTATACGTTTTTAACAAGACGCGCATGAAACAATGATTTACATGTAGATTGGCACGTTCCAATCAACTTCAACTTGCAATCAATTCCATCTTTCAAACAACTTTCCCCAAGAGTCACAGTTGATTTTTTAAGCCAATGAGGAACTTTCTATGAATATTGAGGAAAATAAGAAAATGTTTTCTCCCTAATACAGTAAACTCTGCCTAAGTCAAACATGGCTACATGTAAGTCAAGCAATTGCCTAAGTCAAGGTTATTTTTTTTTGGAAAAAAAATCATACATAACATGTGTCATTTTACCTCTCCCACATCAAATTTCTCCCTCAGTCTAACAGATTTTGGAGATTCACATTCAGCAGAGTTACAAAGTGTAAGTACCAAAATTTCAATGTTTTGAGTCATACATGTCACAGATGATGAATGGCCTCATGTTTAATATTCCAAATTTTTATTGGATCATCTTGCTCAGAACTTTCAAAATTGCCCTATAATGAATACAAT
>BQKZ01001043.1:44681-67879 GCA_036244855.1 Temnopleurus reevesii
AAAAAAAATGATATACGTCATAATCACGTGACCCAACGTTGCCAATTTGACTGATTACAACTATTGGGTTATATAATTGAAATACTCATAACTTTCTGATTTGTTGTGCGATATCCTTCAAACTGTTTTTTTTTTATCGGTTTGTCTGATTTTTCTGCTTTCAATCAACACAAGATTTTCCTGGCCCAGACCAAGTTTTGGTGTTTACCCAGGACGTTTATATATTTATTCGTCATTGAATAGAAGCTTCATTTATGTCGAGAGAGTATGATGAATATATTTTAACATTTCTTTTTTCTTCTTCTTCTTTTCCTCCTCCTCCTCCTCCTCCTCCTCCTTCTTCTTCTTCTTCTTCTTCTTCTCCTTAACTGCTTCTTCTTCATCCTCTTCCTCCTTGTCTCTCTTCTCATCTTTCTTCTCATCTCTCCCTTTACTATATTACTAACACGGAAATAAACCATATTTCTTCTCCTTAAGAATGTTAATATTCGAATCATACATGTACATGTATCTCCAAAGCAGTACAATACATCCCTTTAAAGTAATCCATCTCAATATTTCCAAAGGGGCAAGACAAAACCATCTTTCATCGACATGCTGTACATCGTCTCCAGGCTCTCTTCTTACTTTACAAATAACTGGCAGTTTGGATATCCCAGACGAAATAGAACTCAAGTAGATGGAAATATTGATTGTGCATAGAGGTCGATAACGGCTTTAATGCCTGATAGAGATATTCTAAGCCAGAGTCTTGCAAATTTATCTACAACCTTGAGGGAAAAGTTGTAATTCATAACAGGTAAAATTACATTTATCAATCAATCATTCATTTGTACATCTTTCCAATGATAGGAAATAAAAGGAGGTATAAAATGAGTGCACAGATGGTTCATTTTACCACTGTATCACATCAATAAATCATTTTTTAGTCTTTTATTTACATAGCTGCTGAGCGAAAAATCTTTGTAAAAACATATTTTTCATCATTTGTTTGGCAGTTGTGGTCTCAATATACCTATGAGAAGAAATATCAAACAAGGCAGACAATTTTTCACACCGGCGTGTACCCTAAACACCATTAAAGACAGAGGATTTACACAAGAATATAAAATTGAAGGTAGAATAAATTTAACTTCATTTAAGCCACATGCCATATTCCATATATTTTTAAGGAAGATCTTCCTCAAGTTGAGATTTCTTGTACTTTTCCACGCTGCATAATATTCCATCAATATTTCTACTTAAATTTCACTTATTTCAATGTGTGATTTTGAGTAAGTTTCACTTTGAAAACCGAGCAAATCTACAACTTCAAAGATTTTTCTCAGAGAAGCAAATAAATGCATGGCTCAAAGATTTGACCCTCATGGTCAAAGAAGCCTGAAGTCTTTCCGTCCTTGTGAATGCAATGATCGATAAAAAGATGGCCATCGATGCTGAATGTGTGATTTTCAGTAAATCGTAATTTGAAGGAAAAAAAGGCGAGTAATACAACTTGGAAGATTTTATTTTCAGAGAAGCAAATAAATGCATGGCTCTGAGATTTGACCCTCATGGTCAAAAAAGCCTGAAGCCTTTTCGTCCTTCTGAATGCAATGATCGATAAAAAGATGGCCGTCGGATGCTGAAGCTGTTTTCGATCGAAAAGTCAATTGCAGCTTTATCAAATCAAGCATGAAAGTGCCACAACATGCTTCATGCATCAATGCCCTCGGTGCACCAGTAGGCAGCGTTCAGAGACTTTGCCAACCATTCAGAAATATACTTGAGGGAGATTTGATATTTAAAAAAAAAATGCAAATCAAGATGTACGACCTAAACGTACTTGTATGTTATTACATTCAGATTCATGAAAAAAGAGGGAAGGTACAGTGTAGTTATCAAAATATCTATGTCAATTGAATAAAGCATTAACTGATTGCTTTCTCACTGCATAGTGTGCCTATGTAGATGATATATTTTTTGTATTTTACTGTTTTTCAAGCATTAAACGGTGCTTTTGAAGCCTGATATTTTCACAGATTAGTCTAGATGTTCACCACAATCCATTAAGGTAGCATTTAGAATCTGGCAGAACTTCTAAAAACAAAAACTATGTTGAATGTCTTTAAAATGTCAATACCTTATCAGCAGAACAAAATTGAGAACAACCATACACTCAGCCATTCACTCGATATTATTGTACAGATTTACACTAACTTGTAAATGTTCATTGTACAATGTATATGTATTGAAGAAAGGTAAATAAATAAATAAATAAATAAATAATGAAATCCTTTAATTACACTATAGCTCAAACTGTATGGAGACATACTAAAGAAATGGACAGGTTTTGTTTAAATTATGCAAGGTAGTCACTCAATTCCAACACGGCTACAATTATCATTCAGGTACTTAGTGTGCCAAAAAATGTCATAAAGATGAATTGTGTCCTTACTAATGGACTATTATATTGTTAATGGTTTGCAGACTTCAACCATCTCTTCAACATATCAAGTAGTGAATACTTGAAAGCATACTCCTGAAAACTGAAACCTTTCAAGCACATTTATTCAGATTTCATTGCAAATTCACGGGAGTCATTGGTGATTTAAAATGTTGCTCTGCAGCTCTTGATCTTGATGTATCATCTATTTTCGTGATTTCATGGACTACCTTGATTCTCATTCTTGCATTTATCTCACTTTTCTATGTTTTATTGATTGAAAATTCTGTTGAGTGCCTGGTAATTAGAATGTGCTCTGCATACCGCCCCTGACCTGCTAACATTTTCTCTGTCAAATGGACTGACAATTCTCCCATTTTTCTTTACCTCATTTTGTTGCATTTTATTAATGATGCTGGTGATAGCTGGATAATTAGGGTGTTATGCACATTTTGTCATATCATGCACTGACAAATTTAATTGATCAGATTTTTAAAAAATTCTTTCTTGCTTTTATTCAATTTCATAGAATGTCATTACAAATCTCAGTGAGTATCTGGTGATAAATTGATGCTATCCAGCTTTTGATTAAATATCCTCTTCTTCTTCACGTTCTTTAATTATGGACTGGCTTCATTCCTAATTCTTGCATCTATCTCATATTTTACCATATATTATTCTGGTGAGTGGCTGGTGATTATTAAAATGTGCTCTGAATGCAGCCCCTTAAAGCATTTTCTCTGTACCTTGCCTAATGGACCATCTTTGTTCCCCATTTTTCCATTTTAGATGATCTAATTTGCCACATTTTATTGAAGATTCTAGTCATGACTGGGTAATTACCAAGGGTGATATGCTAACCTTTGCCATAATTATTCTGTGCACTTGTGATAAATGGATCTGCTTATTGTATTCTTTCTTGCTTTTATTTCATTTTACTTTTTTCTCATATTATGTGGGCGTCTGATGATTAAAATGTTGCTCTGTAGCTCTCTGTCGTATTCTTTCTTCCTCATGCTTTTATGGACTGGCTTCATTTCTCATTCTTGCATCTATCTCATATTTTACGATGAACATATTATCATTCTGTCAAGTGCTTGGTGATTAAGAACATGCTGCTCTGAATGCAGCCGCTGGTAGCATTGTCTCTGCCTCAAGTCTAATGGAATGACTTTGTTCCCCATTTTCGCATTTTAGATGATCTCACTTTATCACATTTTATTAAAGATTCTGGTCATAGTTGGGTAATTACCAAATGTATGCTAACTTGTCATAATTATTCTGCGCACATGTGAATAATGGATCTGCTTATTGTATTTCCCTTGCTTTTATTTCATTTTTTAGATTTTCATGTTATGTGGGCGTCTGATTATTAAAATTTTGCTCCACAGCTCTTCATCATATTCTCTCTTCACCATGCTCTATTGGACTGGCGTAATTTATTATTCTTGTATATATATCTCATATTTTTCCATATTTATTATTCTGGTGAGTGCTTGGTGGTTAAGAATGTGCTCTGCATACAGCCCCCTGGTAGTATTGTCTCTGCCTCATGACTAATGGACCGACTTTGTTCCCCATTTTTTGCTTTTAGATAATCTTATTTTGTCACATTTTATTCAAGATTCTGGTGATAGTTTGGTAATTACCGAGGGTGGCTAACTTTTTTCATATTTATTCTGTGCACGTGTGAATAATGGATCTTTCATGCTTTTATTTTATCTGATTTTTTTTTCATATTATGTGGGCGTCTGATGATTAAAATGTTGCTCCACATCGCTCGATCATTTTCTCTCTTCCCCATGCTTTTATAGACTGGCTCCATTCTTCATACTTGCATTTATCTCATATTTGTCCATGTATATTATTATTCTGGTGAGTGTCTGGTGATTAAGAATGTGCTCTGAATGCAGCCGCTGGTAGAATTTTCTCTGCCTCACGACTAATGGACCAACTTTATTCCACATTGCTGTCTTTGAATATTTCATTTTTGTCATGACTATCTCATCTCGACACATTTGTTAAAGATTCCTTTGAAAGCTGGGTAATTGGTGCAATGCTCAAATTTTTATAAAATTTTGAGCGCATCATGTTGTAATAATAGACTGGCTTTTTCCCTCATTCTTACTTTTAAAACATATGATCAGATTTTGGTATAAGATTCAGAGTGTCTAATGATCAATCGCTCCGCTTCATTTTCTGTCTAAAGTTCTTTCTTATTTTTTTGTGTTTATCTCATCTTTCAAACTGATGAGCGTGCTACACGTATGTGACCTATTGTTTATATGCAAGCCATGTTTAAAGCACCTCCTATTCCCCAATTTTTGCTTTTATCTATTAAATATTTTCATATGTTAGAAAAAATTTGGGTGAATTCGGTTGTCAACAGACCATCCGTTCACAACTTAATTCTAAAATTCCAATAGACTTTGCACAGGGACTACCCAATACAGTTGTTCTGTCCATACATCAGCTTCGCCCTTCTATTCCAGCTCGTTTTTTACTCCGTTTTCGCTTGTACGTCATCAGGAATTCCGTGCCATGTTTTATGAATAAATCAGAGTGGGGATGAATAATGTGCTTCAAGCAACTCATTTCATATTCTATACCATAGAATTACCCTCTATGTCTATACATAGTGAAGAATTAGTCTGTCAGAACAGACCCTTGGGTTTCGTTGTGCGCATACACAGAGAGTGATACAGGGTATACATTGTGTGTCTGCATGCTAAAAGCAATGCTGTATGTGTGTGATGTAGTCACACAATACCCTGTATCATGCTCTGCGCACGCACACTCCGAAAGTCTAGGGTATGTGCTTGCAAACTAGTGAAGAATTTAGAGGTATAGATTAGTTGGGGGAGAGGCGTCGCTACCCATATTTAATTACTTTCTGAGCTGCAAAACATCATCTTTAATCAAACAGGGGCCTGTAACATAGAAAACCTAATAATGATTAATTTAAAACTGATCGTATCTATGTGGTACACTTTCTGCCATAGACTTACAATTGATATTTATTGTAAGTTTAATTGCATCTTTCCTGTTAAAGGCCCCTGATCTTACAAAAAGTTGTCAAATCTGAAGGAAAATTAAATAAACGGAAGAATGGGGGACAAACTCAGTCACTAGTCTGAACATGGAGAAAATATGACAAGGAGTCATATAACACCTCACAAGTCAATGTTCAGGAACCTTACCATGAAATCTGAAAAAAACCACTTAATAAAAATGGAATATATTTCATATGTGATGAAAATGGGAAATGAAGACAGACAACCATAAATCCTAGTTCTTCTTACTACTTTCTCTCTTTCCATGTTTCCATGTTTCAAGCGCTTAGGGACTTTCGCATGATTGTGTTATGCGCTATATAAAAGTGTTTCATTATTATTATTATTATTATCACGGTGGCGACGAGAGGGAATTAAAAACAATTGTAAATTCAAATTGACTACAGGCATAATGGCTTTTTCCAAGCACTAGCATAATTGAAAAAATAAACAGAAAACCCCCTCTCTCACCTCTCAGGTATAATCAAGCTGGTACTCTTGGCATTTCATCCCAATCCCTAAACAGAGACATAATCTAATTTAATGATGATTTGCTGATATATGCAGCAGAGCACCAATGACCCTTTGGCAGAAATTTTCTTTGTGTTGCCAATGTAAGGATCATAATGATTTGCTACATTCGAATAGCTAGAAATCAGGAACATAAAGTAACATCGCACTGAAAATAGGCTCAAAATACTCTGTGCATTTTCTCTCTCTAATCATACTTGTTGCTATAAAATACACAGCTTTCTGAAATGTAGAGATACTGCCTAAGATGTCACTAAGAGGTGACACTGTACCTCTCTGGGTAAAACAAAAAAGAATTATAAATTCAAATTGACTATTAAAGTGCATCTTCCTAGAATTAGAATAATTGAAAAAATAAACAGAAAAAATCCTCTCTCACCTCTCATGTATAATCAAGCGGGTCCTTTTGGCATTTCATCCCATTCCCTATAAGAGACAAATCTAATTCAACGATGATTTGCTGATATATGCAGCAGAGTACCAAGGAGCCTTGGGCAGACAAAGGGCATGAAGCGAACTACTTCTCATGTTTGGGATGTTCGCACTTCCGAAATGGTGACATCGGTGCTCAAACATGGATGTCAGATCACGATAATTCGTAGTGCGAACAAGATCTTCTGGTGGTATGCATTGCGATCCAAATCACACTTAAAAAATTATTATCCTAAAACATTATCCACAGACCGAAGTGCAAATGGTCAGGTGATTTTGACATTGATGCAATCGATACCACAATGTAGTTTGAAAGCACAAACCCTAAACTTTCGATGTGTGCGTGCGTAGAGCATGATGGGTATGCATTGTGTGACTACATCACACACATACAGCATTGCTCTATCCTCAGTCTTGGGGAGAGCATGCAGACACACAATGCGACACACAACGCATACCCTGGATCACTCTCTGTGTATGCGCACAACGAAACCCAAGGGTCTGTTCTAGCAGACCAACAACAAAGCTCCACGCATTACAGGAATTTCGCTTTACGGGGATGTGTGTAGTGATTGTTCTGATTTAGGGATTGCTAACTTCTTGGTTGTCTATTTTTCCCATTTAATTTTCCCTTTTATGTCACACATTTTGTTCCATTTGATTCCCTTAATCTTCCAATTTTACAGGTAGAATACTTCTTTTGCAGCCTAAAATTTGACTGTCCAAGATTGTCGTGTTATGTTAGAACTTATCACCAATCAATTAAGCACAAAGATTGGTCATGATAGGCGCATTTATAGTTATTCCAATAATAATTCTTCTATTCGGGCCTCGAACTAATTCACAGTGCGTTCAAAATTCAAAACAGCTGTTAACCCCTCGTTGACCAATAGCGCAAGAGTCTCTCTCAGTGCGTATTCCGCATGGTGTGGCAGTGTATTGAAGTGCGCACTGTATGTGCTCTTATGTTGTGTGTGTGTGTGTAGTACCGTAATATGCTAGGAGTATCGCGAGACCATTGGTGTCAAGATGAATTATGATAGAATAAATTTTTATTCGAATTAAATATTGTTGACTACATTCGACCGAAATACTTCATAGAGGTTATCATTTTGACATATCTGAGGTACACAACAAGTTGTAAGCATAACCATAATGTGTGCAAATGTAGTTTTCTACCTTTAAACTGTGCAATGCACTCCTTTCAGTCCTTCAAGGCTCCAAATCTGGATTGCAGTTGGAATCATTTCTCTAGTGCAAACACTGTTTGGATCACATTAATAATCCAAATCATTTTTATTTCATAGTGCGAAGGCCCTATATTGCTTCAAACTAATTTTTTTTTAACTTCTAATTTTTGCTGAAGAAAAAAAATCAGCAAGCAGCAAACAAGCAAAAGTCCAGTGATTTGAGTTTTGCTTCGGTATTCTTTATTTAAACAATTTATCCTAAATTGTGTGTGTATACAGTTGGGTTCAAAAGTTTACATACATGTATCTGAGATAGACATGTTTCATCTCATCTTCTGCAAACTTATACACATTTGTTGAACATTTTCCTGATTGAGATAGTCACAAATGATCTCTACTATATTCATATGAAACAATTTCCATCATTCTCTAATAAAAGTACTTGTGGTGGACATACATGTATTGCTAAAACTGCATAAATTCAGGGGGTCAAAAGTTTACGTACACTGATCATAAAATTTGGTTGCAGCGCTTGTATTCTAATAATTATTTATTTTGTGTTCAGCCAACTCAAGCTAAGCAATAAAACCCTTATATTTCAGACTGAAGACATTTTTCCTTTTTTTATGGAGTATAAGGCTGATGCTGATCTGCTACCTTAAATTTGATGAAATTTAAACAACCACAACATGAATTTAATTATTTCTCTATTCACCAACACTGCTATGTGATGCGAGTCCCATACATGTACAGGTTATACCATGAAGTATATCAATAATTCTGCAGGTAGAATCAATACTGTGTGGGGGTATCTCAATAATGCAAAGCAATGAGACTGCAGGTACATGTACATGTAGAGGCATAGCTGACAAACGTCATATCTACAAAGTTCATCTACATGAAAATCATATTTTCAGGCAAAAGATGACTTGCAAGACCAGAGGCCCATAACATAAAAGATGCAATAAAACTTACAATAAATATTAATCGTAAGTCTATGGCTTAATGCGTACCAAAGAGATATGATTAATTGCAAAATCAATTGTATCTCTTTATGTTACAGGCCCCAGCTTTCCCCGACGATTGTTGCAGTGAATTGCTTGACAAAGAGGCATTTTAACATTCTTACTTAACACAATGGATGTTAAAACACTCACAGAGGAACATTTTGAAGAAAAAATGCTGAAAAATGTTGATAGTTATACATGAAATCGGTCGGGCGAAATGAGGGACACTAAACGTCTCATCCAAATGAGATTCTCTTTAGAAATAGAGATTGGACGGAAAGAAAAAGAGATAATAAAAAAAGCATAAGAAATCACAATTATATTCTTTCAAGTAATAAAACTAAGTTTACTTTATAGAAAAACAAACAACATTATGTCAAAGAAGGGGATCAAATCAGCAAATTTACTATAAGAAAACATGTACATGTACCGATGTTTTGTTGGGCGATACATGAAAAGATCGAAGTGTGTAAAATTCTAATTAAAGATGTTTCTTGAATGTACGTGTAAACAGACTCTCTTTGTTTTGTGCACCCTGTACGTCACAAAATACAGGACTTTTATTTACTTCATGACCATAAAATTTCCCCGAAATTTGAACCGCAAAATAACAAAATAAGCGTTATTTTAGAAAAAATTAAACTACAAGTGAAAACCTGCGATTATTGGTTAAGTGGAAATGCATAAACAATATATATCATTTAAATTTGTGGGTAAACTCTTCTATCTAATTGTTTTTGTTTTTATTATTCCTTTTCCTTCACAACATACCAAGGGAATGTACCATCTTATTTCTTTCTCTCGTTTTCTTGTCAATGCTTTCAGTAATTGGCAAGAATCCCTTTTTTGCTTCCACTACTTGTGGATTATAATGTTTAATTGTTTGGCTTATTATTCCTTTTCCTTCACAACATGCCAGGTGAATGCACCACATCTCTTTTTCTCCCTTTCAGTAATTTGCAAGGATCCCCTTTTTGCCTCCACATCTGCAGCTACTTGTACATTCTAATGTTTAATTGCTCGTTTTATTATTCCTTTTCCTTCACAACATGCCAGGGAATGCACCACCGTATTGTCTTTGGCTTTCTTGTCATTGCTTTCTGTAATTGGCAAGAATTATTCAAAGGGTTTGCTCCCTGCAAATTGGCGAGAATCCTCTTTTTGCCTCCACATCTCCTGCTACCTGTAGATTCTAATGTCTATTAAATAGCTCATGTCATTTAATTCCTTTTCCTTCACAACATGCCATGGGAATGTACCATCTTATCTTTTCCTTCTGCTTTCTTGTCATCGCTTTCTCATCACCACAAATTCCCTCAGGGGAAGGGGTATTCAAGCCAGAGGCGTTTAGAGCAGAAGAGTGACAAGTTTAATTGGATTGTGATCGCGGATGCAACAAGTACACATCTCATTAAACACAGACATTGGTTGATTCGCTCTTCGGATGAATTGATCCAAACAGGCTATGCTCCTGAATATGAATTCTAATTCTATTTGCAGTCTTCTTACAGAGCTCTATTTTGCTTAACCCATTCGGGAAAGGAATTCTTTGGCAAAAATTCAATCACTGTTCCTTTCCTAAATTGGAAACACTACAATTTTACTGAAGCAGAATCATCACAAACTCCTTCGGGGGAAGGGGTATTCAGGCCCGAGGCGTTTAGAGCAGAAGAGTGACAAGTTTAATTGGATTGAGATCGGGAATGCAACAAGCACACATCTCATTACAACACAGACATTGGTTGATTCTTTCTACGCATTTGAATTGATCCAAACAGGCCGTGGCTGTGAATATGCATTTGAATTTAATTAGCAGTCTCTCTTCAAAGACGCATTTTACTCAATTCAATTCATCCAAATGCATGGAAAATAGTGCTTTTCAAATAATGTCTGCATTGCCAATTGAAGGATTTATGACCATTTTAGTGATAATTTTCATTTTAAAAATCTACGTCTAGCAACAAATGGTCACAGAATAAAATGGTCAGATTTGGTGTAGAATTTTGTTCTCTTTCTGTTCATACATCTGGTATATTTAATAGAGAACTAGATCAAAAGCCACTATTAAGAAAAACACAAAATGTGTTCTATTGACATGATGCCAAGGGAATGCACAACTTACTTTTTTCTTTGACTTTCTTGTCACTGCTTTCTTATCATCAAATCAGGCGCTTAGTGCAGAAGAGTTAACAAGTTTAATTGGATTAAGATCGCGAATGCAACAATCACACATTTCATTAACCACAGACATTGGTTGATTCTATCTTCGCATGAATTGATCCAAACAGGCCGTGCTCGTGAATATGAATTCTAATTCTATTTGCAGTCTTCTTTCAGAACCATTATTTTGCTTAACCCATTCAGGAAAGAAATTATTAAATGCAACAATTTCAATCACTATTACTTTCCTCAATTGGAAACACTAAAATTTTACTGAAGCAGAATCATCACAAACTCCTTCGGGGGAAGGGATATTCAGGCCCGAGGCGTTTTGAGCAGAAGAGTAACAAGTTTAATTGGATTGTGATCGGGAATGCAACAAGCACACATCTCATTAAACACAGACATTGGTTGATTCGCTCTTCGCATGAATTGATCCAAACAGCCGTGGCTGTGACTATGGATTCGAATTTAATTAGCAGTCTTTCTTCAAAGATGTATTTTACTCAATTCAATTCATCCCAATGCATANCGGGCAGGCGCACGGCGCGGCATCTGCAACTTACCGTGGGTACCCGTGATCTCCCGGTACAGCACAGGTCGTGTCCGCTAAGCTCAGACTCAGAGAAGTCGTCGTCGATGCTTTTCAATTTGTGGAGCAGAAGAGATTTTTCTCGGTTTCAAACATTCTTAGTATAAACCCAGAATTCAGTGAACAAGCCTAAGAAACATACTTCCAAATTTTCTTTGTTAACAAATTGGCAGGGTTCTGTGGAAAAAGTGGAAAAGGTGGAAAAAGTCGCTCATTTCGCTTCAACTCGACTGTGGCCAAACGTCGATTATAGATGGCGCTGTTGATTTTTAGGGCCACAGAGATACGATCGTTACTACGTAAAATTAAAGCCCCCAAGGGCTTTTTCGTCAGAAGTTCCAGTTTGGGCAGTTGGTAATTCACTTTAGTCTGATGTTTGGGCCAACGAGTTTTTTTTTTTATAGTTTATTTTTTTATTTATTCAAGAACACAAGAATTGACAATGTACAAAACAAATCAATTAGAGTGGGCCAAAGAGTTTTAATACATTATATGTGAAGCTTTCTTATACATAAAGCATAAAGCACATACCGTTATTAAAAAATAGAAAATTATATTAACTTGAGCAAAATTCTCTCTGCCTCCAGCAAGAATAAACAAATTAAAAAAAATTACAGGCTTGACAGGCGCGCACCCAAATTTCGGCTAAGCAGACAAGCAAAAATAAAGTCATCACCTAAAATTTGGCGCCCCCTTCGCTCTGACCCGAGTAGAAAGGGGCTGAATTATATCAGTCATTGCCTTTAATGCAATTGACAAAGAAAAGAAACATGTTCACATCTACCAAAGATATAAATCTAAGCATCATACAGTACATGAATTTCCTTCCTTTACCTTTCCAGACATCACTCATAATGTATGATGGAAGTCTATAAAGGCATGCACCTTATTTTTTAGCAAATATAAAACAGTAAAATATATAATTCATTCACTGAATCTGGTATCACTCTAAGGAGAATATTCTGAAGATTATGAAGATATAAATATTGAACAGAAAAAGCAAAAAAAAAAAAATTGTCTACGAGGAACAGTTTCCGACAACGTCTTTCAAACTGTACTTTTTGGAACACATTTAAAGGCACACACTGCTCTTTGCTGATCAAATAAACGATAGTTATCAACTTTTATTGCTCATATTTTTTACTTCTTAATGTCGTATAAATTCTAAAAATTAATATGAAATAGTATAAAATCATTGGTATTAAAGAAAACTTACGATTTTGTGCCTAATTCTTGACTGCATTAGCAAAAAATTGTGTTCACAAAGGCTTCCTTATTCCCATGCATAGACAAGCCACAGAGTTTTTTTGGCACGTGTTTCCCATAGATAAAACGCGCAGTTTGAATGCGTGCCTTTTTATTACTCGTGCCTTTATAGGAGCGGACCATACAACACTTGCATGTACAGAAATGTAAACCAACATTCTAAAATCATAATAAAAACTGGGATTTAGCTGGAAAACATTGAATATATTCTCCAGGTTAGCAATTTTCAAGAATCAGAGTGAAACCAGCACAAGCAATTTCAGGCGTTAAAGGGGAGTGTTTTTCAAAAGTTCAAATTATCAACTGCAAATCAGTTGCAAATTGTACCAAGCATTTTCATTCACACATGATGAGCGCTTCTAAAGTTCTAATAAGATGCGCATGAAACAATGATTTTGATCACTTGCCACTTTTGAATAACACCCTCTTAATGTTAACTGTGTACAACATACATGTAGATGCAAACACCACAAGAACTTACCTCATTTTAAAGAGACTCCCTTGAATAAATAAAGTCCAGAATGTGTCAAATAGTTTATTCCTTCCAAAACTGTAGTATTGTCATGATTATTGATAAACAATGCCAGATTGAAAGTATAAAGCATAAAGTCAAATGGCCCAAAGAGCCGACAAGAAAGTTCTTTTGAATCTTTCAAAGAGAAAGCATTTAATCTGAGCATCTCTGGTAAAAGTGAGATTGTGCACAAAAATGTCCTATTGAATCATTTGATTCCAGTCTTACAAGTCATTCACCTCACTACATTTGAGAGTGGAACAAGCCAGCGTTTGATGCCAAAGAATCTGCTTAATCAAGAAATGTCCAAATGAATCCTTCAATTCCAGTATGAATTCACTACTGCAACAAAACAGGAGAGCATTAAACATATCCAAAACATTTGCATTTGGTGGGTGTTTGATTCCTATAAAAGCATACTATGCTTAATCACAAAATGTCCAAATAAATCCTTCAATTCCGATAAGATTTCTACAACTCCTACAAAACAGGAGAGCTTTAAACAAATATCCCTCGCATTTGCTTTTGGTATTTGATTCCAATAAAAGCCTCTGTGCTTAATCACTAAATGTCCAAATGAATCCTTCAATTCCAATAAAAATGAATTCCAAACTTTTCCGCTGTAACAGAAGAGCGTTTAGCAAATTTAACTTATACCTCTATGGGGTGAGCTAGCACTACATGTAGTAAATGGGAGAATTTCCAGGTCAGCATATGGATTTTGGTGTTTGATTCCTACAAAAGTATAGATCTATGCTTAATCACGGAACATCCAAACAATTCCTTCAATTCTAATACGAATTCACTCCCTCTACACAACAGAAGAGCACTTAACAAATCTTCTGAATACCTCTATGGGGTGAGAGAGCACTACATAAGTAAATGAGAAAATATCCACAGCATTTGGTTTTGGTGTTAGTTCCTTTAAAAGTATCTTTGCTCAATCACAAAATGTCCAAACGAATCCTTCAATTCTAAATACAAATTCACAACTTCTAAACAACAGAAGAGCACAACGTTATATCCCGGTGGGGTGAACTAGTACTAAATGTAGTAAATGAGAGAATATCCACAGCATTTGGTTTTGGTGTTAGTTCCTTTAAAAGTATCTTTGCTCAATCACAAAATGTCCAAACAAATCCTTCAATTCTAATATGAATTCACAACTTCTACACAACAGGAGAGCATAACAAATCTACGTAATATCCCGATGGAGTAAACTAGCACTACATTTAATAAATGAGAGAATATCCACAGCATTTGGTTTTGGTGTTAGTTCCTTTAAAAGTATCTTTGCTCAATCACAAAATGTCCAAACGAATCCTTCAATTCTAATACAAATTCATAACTTATACACAACAGAAGAGCACAACAAATCTATGTTATATCCCGATGGGGTGAACTAGCAGTAAATGTAGTAAATGAGAGAATATCCACAACATTTGGTTTTGGTGTATTAAGTTCCTTTCAAAGTATCTTTGCTCAATCACAAAATGTCCAAACGAATCCTTCAATACAAATTCACAACTTCCACACAACAGAAGAGCACAACAAATCTACGTTATATCCAGATGGGGTGAACTAGCACTACATGTAGCAAAGGGGAGGATGGTGTTTTCCTAGTGCATGAGGTAGTTTGCAAGCATATACCCTAGACTTTTGGTGGGTGCATGCACAGAGCATGATACAGGGTATGCATTGTGTGACTACATCACACACAGCATTGTTCTATCCTCAGTCTCATGAAATCAATCCAAGTATGTTGAAGGCGTGGCTAAATATAGGGCGTGGGAATGCCAGCTGACAAGATTGGGCCGACCCTTGGGGAGAGCATGAGACACACAATGCATACCCTGTACCACTCTCTGTGTATGCGCACAACGAAACCCAAGGGTCTATTCTGGCAGACTATGCATCAGGCACAAGCTTAATCAAGAAATGCATGGTCGAATTAATCAATTCCAGTACGAATCCACGGACTCAATTTAGTGCAGAGCACTTTGAGAAATTACAAAAAAAATCCCTCTGAGTGTGAGAGAGAAAATGTTACATCTCGGAAGACCGGATTTATTCATATTCACGTCAATTTCACTTTACGGCAAAGGTCATCGGATAATGCAGTCAAAAGCTATCCAGACACATGTTGCACGCATACAGCAGGGGGTGCTACAAGAATTGTTTTCACCAGTTGCCCAGTCAGGCAACCAAATTTTCAAATCACTTGCCGGAACAAAATTTCCTTTGCCCCAAATTGATGGCCTATGCTAATATATACATGAAGATGAAAACTATAAAAAAGCTGAGCTGTACTTGCCCTTTTGGGCAAGTGAGAATTTTATTTACTTGCCAGACAGCTTAACTTTGTTGCCCCAGGCATGTGGGCAAGTGAGTTTGTAGTGCCCTGATACATGCATGCTAATTTCAGAAAATGCTCAGAACATCCAGAAATCAGAGGAAATTTGTTGTTTTAGTTTAGGTGATTTTAAGAATTCAAGAATTACAGTCGAACCTTTGACCACCTGTCTATAAAGACCGCATCCCTAGACTCACATCCTAAATAATTGTATGTATGAGATTTATGCTTGAGAATAAGTAAGAGTAATTACATCAAGATTAAGGAAAACAAGTCGTACTGCTGAAGGGAAGGCTAAGTGAAATCATTTAACAAGCTGCAATGAAAATGACAACAACTGGCTGATAGATTGGAGCAGAATATAAAGTAGAATAAGCAATTTAGTGAAAACCCTGTTGATTCCTTGATTTTCTTAATGTTAATGATTTGGACCAGTAATTTTTTTTGCCATCCTAACTGAATCTATGGATGAGATTTATGCTTCAGAATGATTAAGAGTAATGAACGCACATTAAGATTAAGAAAAACAAGTTGATGGGAAGGCCGAATGATATTGTTTAATAATGGGAATTGATCTGGATTGAAAATGGCTAATGAAGTACACAGTAGAATGAACAATTAATCAAAATCCTGTTGATTATTTTCAGTCAGTGTTGTGGAGCAGCTTGCCATCCCCAAAGAACATTCAAATTTGATTTATGGTCAACATTAAAAAGAATGGGCTATTTTGGAGGCTAGGAAAAATTGGGAGGGGAGGGGGGGGGGGGCGAGTTGGTAACGATCACTGCAAAAATGTGCACGCTGGTAGAGTGGAATGTAAACTCAAATAATGTGTAGTTACTTTTACAGAAAAAAATTCCAAACTATGTACCCTGTATAAATATAAAACCAACTTCAAGGCAGGGCTTGTGAATGTAGACTACATGATGAGACAGAGGGAATGAAGATGACTGGCTGAGGGCTCCCATATAAGTTTTAAAAATAAATTTGTGATTATAAATATTGAATCTAAATCATTTTGATTAACCCTAATTTAAAAAAAAGATGTACATCATCCATCCCCCTCGTCATCGCTACAGCAACATAAAAGACACTTCAAGGTAGGGTCTGTGTATGTAGACTAGATGAGGAGACAAAGGAAATAAAGATGACTGGCTGAGGGCTCCCATTTAAGTTTTGACAATAAATTTATGTTTATATTGAATCAAAATAATTTTGATTATAATAATAGATGCAATTTATATAGCGCACGTATCCATACTGAGGAGTGCTAAAGGCGTTTTGCATATTATTACCCTGGCTTTAGCCCGGCCCGACGTGCTCCAGCGCAGTTGGCATTTCAAAGAATAAATATTCCTTCAAGGTACTCATTCATCTCACCTGGGTTAAGTGCAGCACAATGTGGATGAATCTCTTGCTTAAAGAAATGAACGCCATGGTGAGATTTGAACCTACATACGACCCTCTGGTTGAAAGGCGAGAGTCAGAACCACTACACCATGGCGCCTCCACCCCAATTCATAAAAAAAAGGTGGACAGCATCCACAAACCAAAAACATAGGGTCTGTGAATGTAGACTAGATGATGATACCACAGACATACAAACAGCAGTTTGCATCTCTATGATGAGACAGAGGGAATAAAGATGAATGGCTTGGAGCCCCCATGCATGGGAATACGTGCGATGACTCTAGATGACTTCGCTAGGGGCAAATCCACGCTCTGTTGTTGATGTTACAATGTAATAAACCTAATGGCTGGGCCCATCCATTAAATGATTGCACCGCGGCCTAAGTGTTTATATTGAGAGAGACGGAAAATAAGGGAAGAGGGACAGAGGAATAAGTGCGTCTGTGTTCTAAGTGACACTAGGAAAGTGAAGGACAGCAAAATTGGACAAAATAAACAACTTCCTTACCAAGAATACAGTTGAATTCTAGCAGAAAAGAGGTACGATTTATCAAAATCTAATCATATCTGTAGGATATATGTTTTGAAATACATGTAGACGTAATATTGATATTTATTTTTTTAATTTTGATTGCATATTCTATTTTATACGCCCCTGGTGTTGCACCTGTTTGCTGAATAACTGGAAAGCTTAATTCTTTTGTCTGCTAGAACTATTGTGAAGGCCTACGGTAAATGGGGAGTTGTTTGCTTCGTAAGATTTCTTTGACTTTTGATGATGGAGTAAGGACCAAGGAGCATGAAGTTTAATAGGAAGACCCGTCTTCTAGGGAGTGTTGATGTATGAAACGGATATACAGTCAACTCTGCCTAAGTCGAACTTGTCTAAGTTGAATAATTGCCTAAGCCGAAGTGATTTTCTGGAACAAATCATACAAAACCAGTGTTATTAGCCTCTTCTAAGTCGAAATTCTCATAAGTCGAATAGATTTGTGTGGTCCCAACAGATTCGACTATTAAGGCAGAGTTACCTGTATATGGAAGCGCCGTGGTGTAGTGGTCATGACTCCCACCTTTCAACCAGAGGGTCGTAGGTTCGAGTCCCACCCAGGGCGTTAATTTCCTTCAGCAAGAAATTCATCCACATTGTGCTGCACTCAACCCAGGTAAGGTGAATGGGTACCTGGTAGGAATATTTAATCCTTGAAACGCTAAGTGCGCTAATAAAGTGGCTGCCGGGCTAAAGCCAGGGTAATAATGCTGCAATTGTAGAGCGCTTAGAGAATTCTTCATTAAGAGTTAATAAGCGCTATATAAAAGCCGTTCATTATTATTATTATCATATAGGTGGAGTCTGCTAAGGAATATATGCATACGTAGAACATGAGATGATAGACACAAATACTTGAATTGAAAAAAAAATGAGGGAAGGAAGAGGCATAGAAGAGTATGGAGATATAGGAGACGTAGATGGAGAAATAAAGCAGCAGATGATGGGAGAAATATGAATAGAAAAGGAGATAGAAAGATGAAGAAAGTGAGAAGGAAGAGGAGGATGGGAAGAGGGAGGAGGAGGAAGAAGAGGAGGAGGAGGAGGAAGAAGAGAAGGAGGAGGAAGAGAAGGAGAAGGAGAAGGAGGAGAAAGAGAAAGAGAAAGAGAAAGAGAAAGAGAAAGAGAAAGAGAAAGAGAAAGAGAAAGAGAAAGAGAAAGAGAAAGAGAAAGAGAAAGAGAAAGAGAAAAAGAAAGAGAAAGAGAAAGAGAAAGAGAAAGAGAAAGAGAAAGAGAAAGAGAAAGAGAAAGAGAAAGAGAAAGAGAAAGAGAAAGAGAAAGAGAAAGATAAAACAACAGAAAAGCAGAGAGAGAGTAATCAAAGGAAATGAAGATCAAGTATAAGGAAGATCGATACAAAATGAGAAACAGATCAAAGGAGATAAAGAGAAAATGAAAATACAAAAGATACGAGGAAGAGAACAACGAAAAGAAAACAAAAGAGAAAGAGAGGCAGATATTTTTATATAGAGGGACCTATTGTAAGGTAGAGACTCGACACCCGCTGGCTTCATACAAACACTCGGGATCGAAAGAAAAATGTGCGTTAACAATTAAGGCACTTTATCAAATCCCAAAATGACCTTTAAGGAGATTACCCAGTTCTAAAATGCAGTTTTCTTCAGGCAATGGCAGAAGATGGATGATGTATTTGTACATACTCATATGGGGAAAACAAGTTCATATCTTTATATAGATAACTGCTTGTACTGTTTAGAGATAGAGAAAAGATTATCCAGAACTAAAATGCAGTTTTCTTCAGGCAATGACAGAAGATTGATGATACATTTGTGCATACTAATGCAGGAAAAACAATAATAATAATGAACGGCTTATATATAGCGCTTATCAACTCTTTATGAAGAATTCTCTATTAAAGCGCTCTACAATTGCAGCATTATTACCCTGGCTTTAGCCCGGAAGCCACTTCATTAGCGCACTTGGCGTTTCATGGATTAAATATTCCTAACAGGTACCCATTCACATCACCTGGGTTGAGTGCAGCACAGTGTGGATGAATTTCTTGCTGTAGGAAATTAACGCCCTGGGTGGGACCCGAACCTATGACCCTCTGGTTGAAAGGCGAGAGTCATGACCACTACACCACAGCGCCTCCATCTTATACAGATAATTGCATATATCTAGACGAATAGACAGAGGAGATTACCCGGAACTAAAATATAGATTTCTTAATAATGCAACGACAGAATATGGATGATACATTTGTAAATACTAATACAGTTCACATCTTTAAACAGATAAATATACCTCAATGAAAAAAAACATAAAGACAGAATATTCAAGACACACAGAGAGGGGAGTCTGAGTCTATCCAAGGTTGTGGGCAATGTATTGAACCCCCTGTCTCCATAGTCCATACAAATGCTTGGGATCAAAAGAAAATACGTGTTCACATTTTAGTCACTCTATCAAATCCCAACATGACCTGTAAGGAGATTACCCACTTCTAAAAATGCAGTTTTCTTCAGGCAATGACAGAAGATTGATGATACATTTGTACATATTGATACAGGAAAACAAGTTCATGTCTAATATACAGATAATTTTATGTATCAAGATGAATAGAGAGAGGAGATTACCCACTTCTAAAAATGCAGTTTTCTTCAGGCAATGGAAGGAGATGGTTGATACATTTGTACATAATGATACAGGAAAACAAGTTCACATCTCATACAGAGAACTGCATGAATCTAGATGAATCAAAATAGATTATGTACACAGGTTTGAAAATGCAAATTTGCTTCAGGCAATGACAGTATATGGTTGATACATTTGTACATACATGTACTCATATATAGGAAAAACAAGTTAGATAACTGTATGTATCTACATGTACATGAATAGAGAGAAGAGATTATCCAGAACTAAAAATGCAGTTCTCTTCAGGCAATGACAGCATGTGTACATAATGATATAGGAAAACAAGTTCACATCTTATGCAGATAACTGCTTGTATCTAGATGAATAGATCAGGAAGGCAGAATATTCAATACACACAGAGAGGCGTCTGAGTCTATCCTTTGAACATTGAATTGAATTGAATTTAAATGCATTGTACAGATTTGTTGGTTGAAAGTTGCTGTGCCTGAACAAAATCGATAATTATCAGATTCATACCAGAACGACCTTCGCTTTGATTTTAAAATCGATAGAGCAAAAGGCAAGCGATATGCTCTTAACCCTTTGACTACTGGAACCAAGGAATCCCTAAACAAAGTTTATGAGTAATACAGAATTCAGTAGTCAATGGGTTAATAATTTACAAAGAAACCTATTTTTTCTCTATTAAGTCAACACAGACAGGAGAGACTCGGCCTCTCCTTGTGAGCAGTGTATTGAATTGAATTCAAGACATTCATACAGCTTTTTTGGTTGAAAGTCGGTGGGCATGAACAATATCCAGTACATCTATCTACAGGGCGCTACAAACCCACTTGCCAGCATGCTCGGGGCAACAAAATGAAGCTGTCGGGCAAGTATAAAATTGTCACTTCCTCAAAAGGGCAAGTAGCAGCTTTTTCTAGTTTTCATCTACATTTACAAATTGGCATAGGCCATCTAATTTGGGACAAAGGACATTTTGTTCGGGCAAATGATTTTAAAACTTGGTTGCCCGACTGGGTAACTGGTGAAAAAAATTCTTGTAGCACCCTGATCTATTTGGCCTATTTTGCTTCACTGAGCTGAAGGAAGGCCTCATCCATTTCCCATCTTTTTCTATGATATCATTGGCTTTATACCAGAAGGGCCTTACATCATTGATTTTAAAAGCAATAGATTCCTTGTTGGCTGCACTATGCTCCATATTGCATAATTTACAACGAAACAAGTTTTTCTTTGAAACCCTGAATAACACTGCCAGTGCAAATAGAAAATGAAACATTCCGTAATATGCACGAGGTAAAAATTGGAATGTGAATGATGCAACAGCTGAACTAGAGTGAGATCTAGCATGACAACAATCAGGGACTGAAATTAAGAATTTGCAGGGGAGCTACAGATAGCTCTCCTCGATGCTCTCAAGGAGTTTTAGGGGAGCTAAATTGGGTCTTCATGTAGTAAAATTGGGGTTACAAGGGGCTCAATAAATCACTCCCCAAAAAGCATTTAAGGAGAGCTTTAGGAGAGCAATCACTCTCACTCCCCTCAATAAAATGCATTCCCTGAACAATAGTCTTGGTAGTTCACTTGTATGGAAGCCTAGAACTTATGCGATGTTGGCATCTCAGTACCTCATTCCTTCCTTCCACAATATCCCTCGCATATTCTCTCATAATTCTTTTCTTCTATACTCTTTCCCATCCTACGCCTAGCCCCTCCCCTCCATCACACAAACCAATCCTATTACCTCACTCCTTTTCTACTTCTCCCCTTACTCCCTTTCTCCCTCTCCCTTTACGCTCCTTTTGCCTCTCCATCTTCATTCTACACCTCTATCTCTCTCTCTCTGTCTGTCTGTCTTTCTCTCTCTCGGTCTTTCTCTCTCCTTCTCTTTATCACTCATTCCTCCATCTCTACATGTATCTTCCACTGTAAAACCCGTCCTTGACAAACATGCCATTAACGAGGTCTCATCAATCAACAATTTGTGATTGTGCAGAGAGGGGTCTGGTACATCACTTATCAACAGCTTAAGATACACTGTCAGCAGAAGGAACAAATGACTGGGACAAAGTAAACAAACGGGTGGAAATTTCTGTTGTATCCTTGTAGCTGTTTGCTTGAATAGGTTGCTTACTTTGTCCCAGTCCTTTGACTCTTCTGCTTGCTATAATATTGTTGGTTTTCCCATTTATTAATCAGGAAGAGATTACAGCCAAATGACCTGTTCCTATTAATATGTAAGGGAATATATTGAAAAGCAATTAAACATGAGCACCATGTCAATGTCCGTTTGTAATTGTATTGCTACTTGAATTAAGACTGGTCCATGTCAATATGATGGGAGGTCGCACGTCTGCACACCTAAACTTTCAGCTTGAGAAAAGCATGAAGTCAATGAATATCCAATTGAATTTTAATCTGATGTTATCACAAATATCATAAAGATTATGTGTGAGAAATATCTCAGCGAGATCTGACAAGGAACAATGTCATTTTAGATGAAATATACACCCCTCTCATTGTTGCCATTCAAAATATTTGGGTCCCTTCTCTGCATCCCATTCACTTTACACATGGCTGGAGATTTTCGGGACAAAGTCTTGATTTCACCGAGCGCGCGTTTTACATCGCGTATGTCAATGAGGCGCAGATGAGCAACCCGGCGCAGAGGAGGATGCCATACCATACATGTATATCGATGACAACTATTATGTCCTTTCCATTATACCCATTATTCCTCCATCTCTCACCACACACCTTCTCTCTGATATTTACTCATATCCAATATCTTTGTTCATATTTCATTCATCTTATACGTTTTTGCCGAGTCTATTCTCTAACCTTCCCTCTATTCTTCCATCTCTTATCTCTCCTGACATCTGTTCTCCTTCTCATCTTCTCTTCACCCCTCTCTCAATCCTTCATATACATGTACGACCATCATACTCTCTCTCTCTCTCTATCTACCTCTCTCTCTACAATGTAACTATATGTATGTCTCTTCTCTTTCTCTCTTCCGATCTTCCTCTTATTCATTTCATTCAGCCCCACCTAATTCATCATTTTACTTCCCCCCTCCACCCCCCCCCC
>BQKZ01001043.1:88854-102512 GCA_036244855.1 Temnopleurus reevesii
TGGGGGGGGGGGGGGGAGAGAATCGGTATCGAAAAAGGATAATCTGGTACTGATACACAAGTTGATGTGTTCTATATAGATATAGTGCTTTTGGTATATTTACCAGAAAATGCGCTTTGTGAATAGTTATTATCATCATTATCATTATTACCATTATTACTATTCCGCTAGCTTCTCCATCTTCCTTCTTTTCTACTTCTTATTCCTCTTATCCTTCCTCTTTTTCCTCATCCTCTTCTTCCGACTTCTTCATGCTCTTCTTCTGTCTATCCCCACTAGCCTCCCGCTTCTTTTTTTCTCCACTTCGCGCACGCGCAAACGTCATCAACTTGAGGGAAATCCCCAAATTTCGCTTTGCGTAGTGGTCAGTTTACTGATTCTAGATCACCAGATAAGAGAATCAAACAGATGCCTTAAAGGTGAGTTTCGAGGTATTTTAGAGAATTTACGGTTGTAAATACAGCGTTTTAAGACATTCATATTATTACCCTGTTTGGTGATAAACATTCAGGCACTCGGCAAGGCCGGCTAGCTATTATTGGCGATATCTGACTTAATTTCATACAGCCCCACATACTTCTTTAGAAGTGTGTGAGGCAAGATATGTGTTATTAAAATAGAGCTTAGAAGAAATGTTTGTTATGTGATAAACGCAAATTTGTGAACTGGGATAGGGGCCAAACCTCTTCGTTTTCCTTGTATCTTGTTGTGAAGATTGCAAAATTCTACACACAATGTATATACTTTTTGAAGATGAAGGAACATATACATTGATTAATTTGAAAGTTAATTTCTCATGACAATGTAGACCGATAAAATAAAACGGGTCTATTTCGATCAGGATTTGCTTCGCTGAGGCTATCGCCTGGCTACGCATCCTTCCTCAATAGACCGTTAACGCCGCTAGAGACGCCTGTGATGAAGATAAAAAAATGTTGATAGCTACCAAAAATCACGATAAAAACACAGATTTTAATTATTTCTTTTGGAAACCTTCAAGGTAATCTTAAAGAATATATCTTTTTTAATCGTATTCATAGTAAATTGTATATCATAGAGACGTAAATTAGCGTATTTTCGTGAGGGTGCGCGGCAGCACCCTTTCTCCCATAGACGCTGTGTATTGTAGCTTCAACAATCTGCACTACACGCTGAATTGGGGCGTTTTCTGACTCTCTGGAGGGGGCACCACCAAAAGTCAGAAATCGTTAAAAAAAACCCTCCGAGAGTCAGATTTTTCTGTCTAATGACAATGCAACTTTACTTAGACATAAAACGTTAAAACTCATTTTAACTCATGTTAATATTATTAGCTTATTTCCAAATGTCTTTGGATGGAAAAAAAAATTTCTTGTGGTAATATGAATTCATCTATATAAAAATGTACTTTATGACTCATTAGACATGTTAGAATTTCTTTATTGCTAACCGATGTCCGATGAGAGTTTATTGACATTTATAGTAATTTCTAAAATTCACTTTTTCAACACCCCTAGAATATTCATCAGCATATTATGATATTCATTCATTTATTTATTGGAATATATTTATACAGGCACTTAAGATCATCAGATATTGTGCTGTTTTACATCAATCTGGTGATACAATAACTTTGAATAGGAAACATAAACAATAACTGCAAGTGAAATGGCCACATTTCTCCTATTGTCTTAGTATGATCAACATTCATTTGCTAAAAATCAGCCAATAATTTCCTTCAAATTACTTAATGTTCTTATCTTTTCTTTTATTTTTAGATTTTCATCCAAAACCATGGCAACACTCAGGAGCACCTACAATGATATTAACATCCCTCAAGACATCTCTGTAGTGGATTTCATATTTGAGAAGTTTGAGGAATACGGAGACACAAAAGCTCTGGTCTGTAAAATCTATATACTCTTAACATTTTTAAAGAAATAATTAGGAAGATAGATTGATTACTAAGCAATTTCTAATCAAGAAAAGCAGAAAGTAAAAGAAGTAGAAGTGTTCAAAAATTAAAAAGATAAAGAAGAAAAAGGAAAAAAATTAGGATAATAAAGAAACGGACAGGAAAAAGGAATACATTTTTTTCTTCTTTAGATATTTCTTGTAAATATCTAGATTTACAGGGCAGTAAAATACACTTTATGGTAGGGGCTTCCTTCTCTGCGCCAGGTTGCTCATCTGCGCCTCATTGACATACACGATGTAACTCGCGCGCTTGGTGAAATCAAGAATTTTTCCTGGAAATCTCTAACCGCGTGTAAAGTGAATGGGGTGCAGAGAAGGGACCCAAATATTTTGAACGGCAAAAATGAGAGGGGTGTGTATTTCATCTAAAATGACATTTTTACCTGGTCAGATTTTGCTGAGATATTTCTCACACATAATCTTTAGGATATTTGTGACAATATCAGATTAAAATTGAATTGGATATTCACTGCTTCATGCTTTCTTCAATCTGAAAGTTTAGGTGCGCAGACGTGCGACCTCCCATCATACATCAATTTCATGATTTTGTAAAAAATGTAAGTCAACAACCCTTGAATAGATGCAAACGTAGATAACCAGAAATAGATATTATTCATAACTTTTCAGAATTTTTTAAAAGCATGTGTTGTTTGCATGTACATCTTGGTCTTTGCATGTTTTTGTTTTATACAGATTTGATATCTCCTTTCAATTTCATGTATATCATGCAGATTGATGCTGCTTCTGGGCGATCATACACCTTCACACAAATCAAAGAATATTCCAGGCGGATTGCAAGCGCCCTCTCCAGGCTGGGGTTGGAGAAGGGCGATGTTGTCGGCATTGTCAGTCCCAATCTTCCTGAGTATGTGCTCCTGCTCTGTGGGATAGCGCAAGTGGGTGGGATTGTCAGTGGGGCCAACGCACTTTATACTGAAGGTTAGCATAAAAACACATTCAAACTGCTTCAACAAACTTGTAATTATTACTGTCTTATTCAGTTAGAATTCTTATGTTTGAAAGTTACTTTTCAAGCTTAATACATGTAGTACAAATTCATTGATTAAACAAAACCGAAGAGGAATTTTATACTGCCGTTTACATTGATCTCATTAGGATATCGATGCTAATAAAATTTACAGTGAAAGCCAATATTATGGCGTACATAAAGTTGAGGGAATTCACTGATATTTCTACATATTTACAGATCAGCAAGTTGTTATTTTCACGTTTTGAATGATCATTTTATGGGCATTATAATGAGTGAGAAATATAACGGATTCAAGCTGGCAAAATTAGCAAAAATTTCAGCTCATAGGTTATCTTGATATCAAATAAAATATTGCAATATTTTAGCATACTGTACATAAATTTGTAGCAAATTCTCTGGATCTGAAACATAATTACATATTAGCGGATTGTTATTTTAAAGTTTTTGAAAGATCACTGTTTACAAGTCTATGGGCATCGTACTGAATGGAAATTCTAGCATAGCTGCAAGATTAATGAAAGTCCAACAAAAATTTCAGCCCATCCAGTATCTTGATATCAAATACAATATTAACTTACTTGCGTTATTGCATAGTCTTTGGTTAAAAAAAACTTTCTCCTGCAATTTCAATTTTTTATTTCAATATGTTGTTACAATTTCAGATGAGGTTGTTCATCAGATGAGTAATGTTGAGGCAAAACTTATTGTGACGGTGCCGCCATTTGCTGAAAAATGTCTGAATGCAATGAAACGTCTCCCAAAAGTTCAGGTATGTATCACCCCCCCCCCCCCCCTTCCCCCCACATAAAAGGAGAGTCTACCCAAAAATTATATTTCTTCAACAGGAGAAGAAAAAATAGATGAACAGAACAAAAAAAGTTTGAGGAAAATCAGACAACCAATAAGAGAGTTCTGAATGTTTGAATCTTTAGACAAATTGGCAACTGATGATGTCACAGGTGCGCAACTACCCATCTATTACATTCATATCAATGTTATAAAATGATACTTTTCCCCCAAAAAATATGATTTCCTCAAAACTTTAACCATTTTTATGATAGATATTTGGATCCACTATTTGCATGTTTACATTCAAACAAACTTTGCAACTTTCTGTAAAGAATGAATTTTGCACCATATTTATAATGATAACGCTGGTTAGTTGTGCACCCATGATGTCATCAAATTGGCAACATCTCTGGAAATTTCCACTGATTTTCCCATTTTTTCAAATCTTTAAAAATGCATAATTTTTTTTTTATTACTTGTCCGATTTTCTTCAAACTTTTTTTGTTTTACTCACCAATCTTTTTTTCTGCATCTGTTAAAAAAATATTATTTTTGGGTAGACTCGTCTTTTAACCCATTGACTACTGGAACCAGGCAGTCCCTGGACTAAGTCCATGGAGGCGCCGTGGTGTAGTGGTCACGACTCTCGTCTTTCAACCAGAGGGTCGTCGGTTCAAGTCCCCCCCCCCATGGCGTTAATTTCCTTCAGCAAGAAATTCATCCACATTGTGCTGCACTCAACCCAGGTGAGGTGAATGGGTACCTGGTAGGAATGTTTATTCCTTGAAACGCCAAGTGCGCTAATGAAGTACCTGCCGGGCTAAAGCCAGGGTAATAATGCTGAAATTGTAGAGCGCTTAGAGAATTCTGCATAAAGAGTTGATAAGGGCTATATAAAAGCCGTTCATTATTATTATTATTATTGGAATTACAGAATTCAATAGTGAATGGGTTCCCATTATTTCATATCGCACGTCTCCTTGTTATATTTTTTGTTTGTGCTTAATTCGCAACATTCTCTTCTTGACCAACTAATGTTTATTCAACTATAGCTCCAATTATGTTAATTTATTTATATTTGAGCATAGATATGTGTATCATTTTATATTATTTGTATTTGCATACACGGTTAAGCCTTTCTTAGAAGGCACCTGTTTATAGTGTCCACCTGTCTATAGTTGCCACCCTAATTAGCTCCCTCCAGATGTAAATGTGTCTTATATGTCCTGTCTATAGAGGTCACCTTCAACAATGGCTACTTTTCTTGTTCCCCATCGGTGGCCAAAATATAGACAGGTCGACTGTTCATACAGTTGATTTTAATTTTGAATGCAAAACGCCTAGAAGCATTGGTTTAAGGCACAAGAAGCTTATTGTGATCATTATTTCTGATTCTCTGTAGGACATCTTTGTCTTTGGGGAAGCAGATGGATGCAGATCATTCAAGACTCTACTTGATGATGACGGTAGTGCCTGTCCCAACGTGAAGGTGACCTTCAACGATATCTTTGCTCTGCCCTTCTCTAGTGGAACAACTGGCTTACCGAAGGGAGTCATTCTCACAAACAAGACGATCGTCTCCAATTTGTGCCAAGTGGAAAGGTTAGTGCTTTTTAAAACTACTGTTAAAGCCAATATCTTAGCATACATCAATTTTAGCGAATTCACTGAATATCAGACATATTTACATATTAGCTGTTTGTCATTTTCACATTGTGAAAGATCATTGTACACACGTCTATGGGGATCATACAGAGTGGAAATTTTAGCGAATTCATGGTCACAAAATTAGCAAAAATAAAACTCCAGCGAAAATTTTAGCTCATGCAGTATGTGTTAGACATTTAAAAGACTGGTTCTGGGACAGAAAATTCTTGTATTGATTAAAAGTAGAAAAATCAGACCAACTGATAAAAAAAGAAGATTGAAGTAAATCGGACCATGAATAAGAATGTTATGAAAATTTTAATGGTACATGTAAACTCAACAGCGAACTGTAGTCATGTGTTATGACATATTTCCTGCACTTGTTGACTATAAGATTTAAAAAAAAATGTGATTTTTACTGTTTTTCTCTGATAATAGCTACCCTGATATTCTGGGCACCCACAGGGGAGAGATTCTGCTGGCGCTGCTGCCATACTTCCACAGCTATGGTCTGGTTGTTATCATGCTTCATGCTCTACGGGCAGGAGCTTGTCAGGTCACCATGTCAAGGTTCGACCCAGAGCTTTTCTTGAAGACTACTCAAGAATATAAGGTCAGTTGCAGTTCCAAGAGAACAGAGGAGATGGGCAGGATGTTGTACCCTAATTCAATGCTTTCATAGTCATGGTTTTATTGTAATAATAATCAAATATACCATGGACTGAGAAGTTCTAGTTGAAAAATATGGATTGTTAGGTAACTGGCATAGCACTATTTTCGGAGGGGCACAGGCCCAAGGAAAATAGTCACTTTACCGGTCACCGAAGAATCCATAATTTCATATAGTACTTCGAAAAATGTGCATGGTATATTTGATTTATATCCTACACAAGTAAACCGCGATAATAATTGAATTTATATCCTACTTGTAATCTGTCGATGAAATGAATTCCTCCAAATCATCATCATCTACGAGATTAAATCTCGGTTCATCGTCGTTGATTTCTCCACTGCGTGCCGCCATTGTTGTTTATATTTCGACGACCTTTGATCTCGATATCGCGGTATCGCGATCGATAGCTGAAAATCCAGTTATCGTAAAAGATGACGTCAGAATATTTGACATAACGAAAACTATTCCAAGGATGACATCACGCCATATCCAATTTATTTCATGGTGAAAATATATTTAATCACATGACTGCTCCTTGACCAATCACAATGGATACAATCTTATAAGTAGGATATAATGCCGTATGGACTGTGTGCAGGGTTCATCAAGTTACAATGTCAAGGTTAGACCCAGAGCTCTTCTTGAAGACCATTCAAGTATATAAGGTCAGTGGTTCATCCAGGTGGGAAGGGCGGCAGGAGTAAGGATTTCCTTGTGTCCTACTGTCATATTTTCAGATCTTAGGTCTGGTCGTTACCATGCTCCATGCTCTGCGGGCTGGAGCCTGTAAGTTCACCATATCAAGGTTTGACCAACAGCTCTTCTTGCCACTCGAGAATACAAGGTCAGTGGTTTATCCAGAGGAGGGGGTGCAGGGGCTCATGGACCTTGGTGCCATACATCTACAGTACTTTGATATGTATTTTGACCAAGAGCCCCTTTTGTAGACTACTCAAGAATATAACTTATTTCATTGATAGGTTAGTTTACTTTATCGGAGATCCAAATTTATGTCAAATTTAGACTAGCAAACTGGTACATGGCATACATCTAACCAGTCTACAAAAATAGAGCAACGGTACTCAGAGTCTAATGTATACTTGTAGTATCATTTGCTATGTCAGGCAAGCTGCAAACGAGCTTTCAGGTTGTCAACAACAAGCTTTCAGGTTGTAAACAACAACCTGTGTGTTGAAATTCTGCATTTATTTAAATCTAATCAACAACCAAAATGATCTCTCTATTTTCATTACTCCAAACACCTTCCATTCATAAGCTTACCTGGCATAGCTAGCAATAAAATAAAAACTCTACGAAAGGTAAAAGTGTAAACGAGATGTAGATAAACAAAAGGAAATCGTGATGCCATAGTACACAATGTGAGTGATGTAATGTCTTCTGTTATTCGCAGAGGTACAAAGTCTTCTTTGGGTGTCATTGTTGGCTAAATGTTTGCTCCTATACCAAAATAGATTTATGTAGATGATTTAACTTTCATCTCAAGCATCGTTTTTATACCCCGTGGACTGTTGTCAAAGAATTTTTGCTGATGAATATGAATTGATTTATAGGTCATAAAAAATTCACCGTTGGATTGGTAATTCATTTAACCTTGCCGTAGTCGACCTCAAATAAGTTGAATAATTACATAAGTTAAATGTCTTCTAGATTCCCCTTCTAGTTATATTTTAAATTGCTATTACTTTTCATATTAAGTTGAAGATATTTTTTCAAGCACAAAAGTTTTGACCTGGTAGGCGAGGTTGACGGTATTTCCTTTCATTTGAACAATATTCCCAAGTTCTGCTAATGATGGTGATTTATCACTATGTACCATCACATAACCCAGCAGAGGTGAAGTACCAGCATCATGGATCTGTTTTTAATACAGGAAGCTAACAATACTGATGACTGAGCGACGTTAGTATGAGTAACACAAAGAAATATCAATTGTTTTACATTTGTAGTGCATTTCAATCTCATTTAGACTCATTGCCATAATTTTCTTCTTTCACCAAAAGTGGAACTAAAAAATATGAAGAATAAGGTAGCTTACTCTATACAATCGTCATAGTTTATGCAAGATCAATCTTTTGGGAAAAAAATATTTACTTTTATAACAAGACCGCGTCATGTACAAGTATGCAGACACTTTTTATTACAGCTTATCCGTAAAATGTATCTTACCAAATAAAAAGCTACTTTTATGTCCATGTTTTTCATACTTTTATGTTTCCTCCGAACTTAATTATGTTATTATAGATCAACCTCCTCTTTCTGGTCCCTCCCATAATGCTCTTCCTTGCTAAACACCCGATGATTGAAAAGTACGATCTATCATCTGTCCGCATAATCCTGTCATCCGCCTCACCTCTAGGGGGCGATATAACATCTGGCATCAAATTTAGACTTGGTAGTGATGTTACGAGGTTTATACTTAAGTGGCATGATTTTTCATGGTTTTCCCCCTTTCGTCTAAAAATCATGTTGATTGTACTCGCCTGATTGCCACTTTGCATGGGAAAAGAAACAACACAGATTTGCAGTTTAGTAGGTGGTATGCCCCCACTCTCCGCCCCCCTCCCCCCAAAAAAAAAATAACAAACACATAAACGGAAGTACAATCAGACTTTCAGAATTGGCTTTCGGAACTAATCAATCAATTGTAATTATTTGGTTATGAAACTGTGACTTCGTATGATTTCACAAAATCAAATTTCCTTCCAAGATTACTGCAGTTGTGACCCGATTTAAAAATCATCAAACAAGCACTGTTTATAGCTGAAGGGATAAAGCATTTGGACAAAGTGAACAGTTTTCATTTAAGCATTCAAAATAGCTAAATACATACAAAGGAAAATTCATTCCCTCTTATTCTGCGGAGAAGTGTCAAACATGTGTCTCACCATTAATGAATATGCATGAATACTACTTTCTTCTGTGATCATGAAGGTATTGTGAAGGCTTGAATGAAGGTTGTTCATTTTGTTTGATTCCTTTGTCCCTTGCGCTCACAGTGAAACTTACGATGCGGCTATGAATATTAAATTTTGTTTCACCTGTATGAGATTTATGTTATAACTTCATTCTCAAAACCTATTTAATGTACTAATATGTGTGTGTTTTACTAGATTAACAGACTGTATCTGGTGCCTCCAATCATGCTATTCCTAGCCAAGCATCCAATGGTCGACAAGTATGATTTATCGTCCGTCGGGACTATCATATCTGGTGCTGCTCCTCTAGGGGGCGAGCTCACTGCTGGCGTCAAGTCTAGACTCGGCATCGAAATTATCAAACAAGGTGAAAATTTTGTATTATTTCTATTCAGTGAATATTCACGAGCATCTAAGTTTATATACTTGATTGCTCATTTGGCCGACGCAGGTTTACAGATATTACAACAAGCAAATTGGACTTGAAAAAATACAGTCAAACCTGTCTACAGTGGCCATCCATGGGAAATAGAAAAAGTGGCCACTGTAGACAGGTTTGACTGTATGAATAGCAGAGTCCCTAACTTTTTTGCATTTGGTCGAAGATCTTTCACCTTGGGTTTATTTTTACAAAATCTCCTTGTCACTTGAATTCAATTTTTACCTCATTGACCTCAATTTGTTCTTCTACAGGTACAGGTTGAAATGTAATCCAATGGGAGCAATAGAGAGCTTTTACGATCCTCAAAATATCTTCAAGGCACCGAACTTCATCTCTATTTTTAGTTTTAGAGTGTAAGAGCAGAAGTCTTAAGTGAAAGTGGCCATGACAGCAAAATTTCCCAACTGGGGTTGGAGTAGTTTGCAAGCACATACCCTATGTTTTTTTGGTGTGTGCATGTGGAGAGCGTGATACAGGGTATGAATTGTGTGACTACATCACACACACACAGCACTGTTGAGCATGTAGACACACAATGCATACCATGATTGTATGCACACACCGATAGCCAAGGGTCTATCCTGGCAGACTAGGGTTGGAGCCTCTGATTTAGCATTTAGAGGAAAATATAAACAAATAGTTGGTACTGACAGAACTGAATAAAAAACACACACTGTACATTAGGTTCATCATTTGTTGTTTTATTTTCCTGTGATATGTTTCATATTTTCTGTAATATGTGTTTGGCTATATCTTCTGTGATATGCTTAGACATGTTTTCTTTTTTCTCCCTTAAAAGGTTACGGTATGACAGAAACAGGGCCAGTTCTGACGTGTTCTCCGAACGATAGAGATGTCCCATCAAGTGTTGGGCTACTGCTGCCAAATACAGAAGCAAAGGTAAGCAATATTTTAATTTATCCTTTTAAAAACATTGCCACACCTTGTGATTTTATTTTTTTTCAATTATTAATTAAAGCTGTCTGACATATGTTATGTCATAAAGAATGATGAAAAAACAAAGAAGAATACAAAAAAGGTGGAAGTTATGAAGGCACTATCAATGATATCTATGAAATTTGATTAAAATGTACAACTGTTGCTTTATTTCTGCACAGTGTGCATATGTAGGGCATATTTTTAATTTTACCTTCTTTGGGGAACTAAATGTTGATTGCGAAGCCTAATATTTTTTACAGCTTAGTTTATGCACAGAATTTTTGACCGGAAACAATATCATACAAATGCTTTTCAAAGGCTTATGGATGATACAATGTACACTGCCAAGCCAAACACCCATCCAAAATTAACTTGTCAAAGTTGTTTTTCTTGCCAACCTGGAAATTTATATTATTGGTCCATTTGGCAGCTGGAAGAAATTCTAGCATAATTGTGAGAGGGGGGCTTCTTTTTGGATGGTATTTGTATTTGGTTTCTTTTGTTAGATCGTAGATGTTGAAACGGGAACAGTCCTTATTGTCGGCCAGGATGGTGAACTATGGTTTAGAGGTTCACAGAACATACCAGGCCACTTCAAAAATCCTTATAGTATTTTTTTTTTGGGGGGGGGGGGGGGGGTGGGGGGCTTCTTTTAAGATGGTACATTGTGCATAAGTATTTTTGTTTCGTTTTCAAGGTTGTAGATGTTGGATCTGGAGCAGTCTGTTGTGTCGGCCAGGATGGTCACCTATGGTTTAGCGGGCTGCAGATCATGCCAAGCTACTTCAAGCATCCCTTTTTTTTGGGGGGGGTGGGAGGCTTCTTTTTGGATGGTACATTGATTGTGTCTAAAGTTTTATTTTGGTTTATTTCTTTAGGTTGTAGATGTTGAGTCAGGAGCAGTCCTTGGTGCGGGCCAAGATGGTGAACTATGGTTAAAAGGTCCGCAGATCATGCCAGGTTACTTCAAGAATCCTGAAGCTACTGAGAGAACCATTGATTCAGATGGATATATTCACACAGGTAAGCTGTTATTTTCTTTGTTTTTCATTTCCGTATTTTCTTCAGAGTGTAATTCTTTTCATTTTAAAAGAATGACACAATATAACTTTAGATAATAGTATAACAATTTTTTTTTAATGAGACCACGTTTTGAGGTGATGCACTTCATCTTCACCCCTAAAAACTACGTAAAATCTGGGTTAATCTGTAATTCGAAGTTTAAAAACAATATAATTTGAAGTTTGAAAAATATATAATTACATGGCAAATAGACGTGATTAATGAGAAGCAGTATAACAACTGAGATTACACACAACAATGTCAAGTTGAGGGCAGCTTCACAACAGTGAATTTGCATTGAGAGCATTATTTGGTAATTGTACAACTGTTTAATTGAGTTGGAGTTTAATAGAAATAGAATAATTTAATAGAAAGGCCTTCTTTGATTTTGAGTTGAAAGTCGGTTGGTGTGATGTCGAAAATGTTGTAACATTAGTGGCCTCATTTCACTAGACATTGGGGTGATGTTTGAAGGTGTTTCCAAACATGGGGGATTTTTTTCCCTAGGTGGCCCTGTACTTTTAATGCAATGGTGTTGAATTTCATCTCCATTTTTATCTTCTTTCAGGTTTCTCAAGTTCCATCTATATTCCCCGCCCTGTAACTCAGCTTTTTGTAAATTTCTTCTTTCTCTCCTGTTATTTTTCAACCTTCCTTGTATTCACCCTCCTCTCTTTCTAATTATTTTTTACTTCATCTTCCCTTTCATTCATGATCATGATTGATGATATTGCAATATGTTGACTATAATGCCAAAAAATAAAAATAGGCTGCTGTAAAATTAAACTTTAAAGGGTTTATCTGAGACAAAAAGAAATTGCTGAAATTTGCTAAAAAGGTGTTTTGATTTCAAAATATTGAATTTTTCAAACTAAATGATTTTCATGATCTATATTATGTTAAATAAAGTTATTTTGGGTTTTAGATATTGTATAAGAACGCTTCATTGTAAATAATTATATCCGAATTTGCATAATAATAAATGATCCAAAATATAGGGAACATGTTTTGCAATCAACCCCACGTTTATTACCAAAATTGACTGTCATCTTTTGTAGGCGATGTCGGTCACTATGATGAAGATGGCCTATTCTACATTGTTGATCGGCTGAAGGAACTCATCAAATATAAAGCTTATCAGGTAATCTCCTCTTATATTTCTCGATCTTCCTTTAGGGGTGTTGTTCAAAAGTCATGGTTGCAATTGATTGCAAGTTGCAGTCGATGGGGATGGGAACACGCCGATCGAAATCATTGTTTCATGCCCATCTTCCTAGTGAATGAAAGTGTATGTTACAATTTGCAACTAATGGTTGATTTGCAATCAATTACAACTTTTGAACAAAGCTCCCTTAGTTGATAAACATAATGACGGTGATAATTTTGGTACAAACACTACTCAAAGAAGGTTAGGGATCACTTGTTTCACTTCATTATGGGCTCACTTTTTAGGATGAAAAGTGTAGCGATATACATCCTACAACGATTGAAATAATAATAATAATAGGTATGTTGCGCAAATATTCTCCCTTCTGAGTGCTCAAGGCGCTTTGCATTGCATCACTCATGTGCGAAGATGATTGCAAAGTGACCAAAATCACTATGATGAAGATGGTCTATTTTACATTCTGTTGATCTGTTAAAGGAACTCATCAAATATAAAGCTTGTCAGGTACAATCCTCTTATATTTCCTGATATTCCTTTGATATAATGATGATGATGATGATTATGCAACTTGGTACATGTACATACACTACTCAAATCATGTACAAAGGTACAAGTAATATGAAATGGTTGGGACCCTAAAGAAGCAGCGTTTTACTTATGATACAGGGCCCCTTGAACAAAAAACAACTTCACTATGGGCTTCGTTTTAGTATGTTTTTTATAGGATGTGAAGTGTATCGTGTTTCATAACATGCAAGACAGTTGGGTTATTTCCCTTTTTTATCCATTTTATTCAACCTTCCCTTCTTTCTTTCTTCTCTCTAGGTTGCTCCTGCAGCTGAGCTTGAGGCTCTCCTCCTTACCCATCCCTCCATCATGGATGCTGCTGTTATATGGATCCCGGACAAGGAGGCAGGAGAGATCCCTGAATCCTTTATCACTGTCCATTTTACTCAACCTTCCATTCTTTCTTTCTCCTTTCAGGTTGCTCCTGCTGAGCTTGAGGCTCTCCTGCTCACCCATCCCTCCATCATGGATGCTGCTGTTATAGGGAT
>BQKZ01001043.1:113473-125001 GCA_036244855.1 Temnopleurus reevesii
CCCCCCCCCCCCCCCCCCCCGCCTGATTATGAAGCTAGGGCGTGAATACTTTTGAATGGCCATGTACATTTTTCATCTTCACATATTCTTTGAAAACTACGATAGTCATGTCTGCACTCACAATCACCTATGATGTAGAGTGTAAATGCTTTTTAATGCCAGTTTTTTATGTTCATTTTTTTCCTTCACAGATTATCTCTGGAAACTGCGAGAGCCATGTCCGCACTCAGAAGCACGTATGATGACATTGACATCCCTCAGGATATCTCTGTACTGGATTTCATCTTTGAGAAATTTGAACAATATGGACGCTCAACTGCTCTGGTTCGTTTTCACCCATAATCATATAACTCTTTAGATTTCGAAAGAGCGACACGATATAAATTTATATAAAAGTATAACAACGAAAACACAACTTTTTAATGAGAACATGTTTCGAAGTGGCCCCACTTCATCTTCAGCTTTAATGACTCATACACGCCAACAATTTCTTGCTTTGATTGAAAGCGCAAAAATCAGACAAAAAGATCAAAACAAGTTTGAGTGAAAACGGACAACAGATAAGAAAGTTATGAATATTTGAATAATATCTTAACATTTTTAAAACAGTTATATTTTTGGGCGATTGGTAACTTTAGGTGTTGATGATTTAGGTTCGTCACTTCTCTAGAATGAGTGTATCTATTACTGTTTATGTTCTGTTTTAAAGCCATTGGGCACAAAACTAATTCATTTTCTCGACGAATTCATCTCGTTGAATATATATTCTTGATTATAACTTCTGCAATATTGTTCATAAGGAAGAGATAACAGAATTATCTAAATAAGTATGATTTTAATAAACAATATGTTTAATAAGAAATATGTATTTTGTGTTATAATCACAATTTACTACTGTAAATTCTGGTAAAGGAATGATACAAAACAAAGAAAACAGGATTTGAAAAAATAATAACAAACATATTAAATTGTACAAAAACAATATGATCTATAAAAGAAAATAATCATTAAAATATTAATTTTTCATTTCATTTATGCAACCAATTGATAGCATGATAGAACTTGTAGAACTAAACACGTCATTGGAGTAGTGTTGAAGATATTTACATTGTTTTAATTATAGAATGTAAATAATTTATTATAAGAATAGATCTTATTATTAGTGATTGTTTATTAAAATCGTATTTAATCAATAATTTATCATTTCATCTTTCATACAAAAACTTGTTTCAAAGCTATACATTCCTTGGTCATAGTTGTTGAATATATATTAAATTAAAATTATTAACAAATAGTGATTTGCTGTAAAAATGAAAAAATAAGGGATTAAACAGCAATTATATAAATAAGTCAATTGTAGAGAAGTGACGAACCTACGTCATCAACATTTATGTCACGTGATCAAAAGTTGCCAATCTGCTAAAAATATAATTGTTTGAATTTTTTAAAAATTTCTTTCAGAAATTCGTAACTCTTTTATTCATTGTCCGATTTCGCTCAATTTTTTTTTATTTATTCGTCTAATTTTCCACTTTTAATCAAAGTAAGTTATTTTTGGCGTGGATTAACCGTTTAAAGATTACTACAAGTAAGGGTTTATATGGCATTTGAGGTAATCAGCAATATAAACCCTAATTGTAGTATTCTTTAAGCTGAAGATGAAGTGGGGCTATTTCGAAACATGTTTTCATTAAAAAGTTGTGTTTTCTTTGTTATACTATCATTTAAACTCTCTAGATCTAAAAACTTAGCCAAAGAATTATCGCCAACGATTTGGTTTTGAAGCTAGATGGCGTTTTTCAATATTGTATATATTATTTTCGCCAGTCTCGTTTTGGGCGCTGGACTCTCCCCAAAGCAACACTGCGTTGTTAAATATATTTCTAATGTCCCATCACCGGGTTAGGATTGACATTTCTTTAGTAGAAAAGGTGAAAAATGACTATATTAGATAGACTTGACAAAGATGGCATTACAAAATCCAGACAAAGAAAAACCAGCNTTTATTCAACCTTCCATTCTTTCTTTCTCCTTTCAGGTTGCTCCTGCTGAGCTTGAGGCTCTCCTGCTCACCCATCCCTCCATCATGGATGCTGCAGTTATAGGGATCCTGGACAAAGAGGCAGGAGAGATCCCTAAAGCATTCATTGTGCGGAAGAACAAGGAGCTGACAGAAACAGAGGTAGCAGATTATGTTGCAGGTAAAATAAGTTTCTTCCTTTTCAATTTATATGTGGCATGAAATATTATGCGTTAATCAGTAACGATTAAGTATTGAATTAAAGTGCTGAATGCTAAGCTAATGAGTCAAATTATGTTTACATTTGTTATCATTACAGTCAAACCTGCTCTAGCGACCACCTGTATAGAAAGACCTCCTGTCCTTAAAGATCACCTTTCTAGACTCCCTAGACTGCAATTTACATGTAAATGAACCTGTCTATAGAAACCATCTGCTCATAAAGACCACTTTTTCTGTCTCCCTTGGGTGGTCTTAATAGACAGGTTTGACTGTATTTTGTGATATCATATCACCATCATTACACATATATTTAAGGAAGCATTGCTCTGTAGTGGTTTTGACTCTTACTTTTCAACCAGAGGGTTATGGTAGAATATTCACCCACATTCGGCTGCGCTCAACCAAGGTGAAGTGGATGGGTACCTTGCAGGAACTTATTCCTTGAAACACAACGTGCTGCTTACAGCTGCACTGCTAAAGCCAGGCTAATTATGCAATACTGTAGAGTGTTTACTGACTTCTGATAAAGTTAGTGTTAAGTACTATAAGGACATATAATTATTATTATTTGATGTTACATTTTCAGGAAAAGCAGCACCGTACAAGAAGCTTCGAGGAGGAGTGGAGTTTGTAGATTCTATCCCAAAGTCTGCGTCGGGAAAGATCTTGAGAAGAATCCTAAGAGAGTAAGCATCAAATGCTGACCAATAGGCTTGTATGAGGAACCCCTAACATAGCAATACTGATCGGTCCTGAGGTATACCTAACATAGCAACACAATCAATCCTTCCTCTAACCTACCTCAAAGAAGTTTAGTGGAAGATTATAGTTTGCTGAGTCCTTCTTGAAGTCTCCCTAGAATAGATTATATGCATGCTGAGTCTGAAAGTTGAATGCCAGCCAGGTGTAAGGTACACCTAACATAGCAACACAGCGACCTTTCCTCTAACCTGCCTTTAGGAAGGTTAGTGGCAGATGTCCTTGCGGCGCATTTCAATGATGCCATATTTGATAGTTGAATAATTGTTGGTTTTAACAGGGTATATTTGATAGTGGTTTTATATTTTTGTGAAATATATTGCAATGTGAGAGTTTTTAAATAATGGGAATTTGTTGGTTGAAAATCTCTTCTATTTTTCTTATACAGTAGATGGTTCGTTCCAAGAAATGTTGTCTTGGGCTTAGAATATATGATTATAGTAATTGTTACCTAAAACTTCTTTGAATCGGAAAATAAATACTATACTATACTATACTATAATTCTATGATATATGGGCAAACTGGAAATTCAAATTGCTTCACTCTAAGATTGTTGGACAAAAATAAGCAAAAATATATACATGTAAGAATACAACAATGCTGTATTACGGAAATGGAGTATTTTTTCTAAAATTAAGATTGGTGCATGCCAAGAGGAAAAAATTATTTCAAATAATACAGTTTGAACATGCAATCTTGACATTTGTTCAGAATACAAGTTATAATTTCAATACCAGATAATGCGCATAATACTCTTTAGGTTTTACTCGAAAGTTACAATTGAGCACAAGTTACAGTTGATCATTATGCGACAATCATAATCTTTATTTTTTATATGATTCGTCAGAAGTGTGCCAAAACATGCCTATAAAGTTGCAGCTGATTTGCATTTGATTTACATAGGATTGCAAAATTCTTGTTATACTGTATAAGAATCCTTGTACAAAATCTGAGAATGTGGAAATTATTTATTTTTCTGTTATTGGCAAAAAAGTAATTGAGAATGTATTACATGTAATAATGGAATGGACCAGTTAGTGTTTCTATACAAAGTTCTATTTTTTATATTAAGTATATTATTGTATGTGGCTGAATATCAAGAGGCTTCATTGTACTTGTAAAATTACAAAATTAACTGCTTTTCTGCAACTGGTGAAATAGAAAGTACATCTAAATTTTTTTGAAAATTGGGATATATTTGAATAACATATGTAGTATTGCTACAGCTAACAGAATAATTCAATATCTGAAGAGCCACTTCTCTGAAAACTGATCCAGACATCAAAGTGCCTATCTGTAATTAGAATCAATGTTTTTTTTCTAATCCAATTCCATAAAAGTAGAAGGCTAACTTCCACAAAAATGTTTTTCAATCTGCCATGATTTTAAGATTTGCTCACTTTTATTTTATTTTGTGAAACGAAACTAAAATTGAGCTTTCTTCCATGATATCAGGATATATTTAAGGATAGTTATGATTATCTTCACTCCATTTTCATGGATGAAACTTTGTAAACTATGCAAATACATCAAGATGTTTTGAATTTGAATTTGAATTTATTTTATTTTCCACTTTCAATATTTACAATATTCACAACGATATTTACAATTTTCTATACAAATAATTACAAATATATATATAGATTACAAATCATAAAGTAAAACACATAGAATTCTACATAGTAGAATGAACGATTTGATTTCACGAATTCGAAAGGGAAGGAGGACCAACTAAAAAGCAAAGCTTGTAGGGTGTTGTTCATGCCAAAGTTAGGGTACACTGATAGCTCTGCAGAATATGAGTGTGTCATTGCAGCCAGACTATATCTCCTAAAATACAATACAATAATTATATCTGTCAAGTGTCATTTGCAGAGTCAATTTTCATTCATGTTTGGGAGACCACCAACTGTTTATGTCCGTATGGTCAAAAACGCTCTGCGCCAAAATATGCCTGAATCGATCTGAAACAACTCCTAAGAAAATTTGCTCTTTTTTTTTAAGAGGAATTCTCCTAGCCATTGATTATTTGGGATTTTATGCTAATCTTTCAGACTCTTTTTCAATTTTTACTAATCTAATTCATGTATGCATTGATTTGAACTGACAGTTCTATCAATAAGACAATAACTAGTATAATATCATCTTGACTTTATAGTAAAGTTTCTTTGACTGGAAGTACTCGTTATGTTTGCTCATTTACACCCTGAGCATAAATAGACAGTATTCAGCTATGCGTAAATCAAGATTTATCTTGTTGGTGGCAGTTTATAGATGAGGATATAGAGCACCCATAAACGTGAAAACAAAAAAAAACTAAAAAAAAATCATTTCTGAACTGAATTTTTGAAAGGCTTTACACATGTTTTTTTTTTGTAATTGGGGGAGGAAAACTTTCTTAGTTTTATACATGTAATGCAAAAAATTAATACAAAAGCCATTATTTGCCATTTTCAGCTAAGTTTACAGGCATTTTTCATAAGTAATGGTATAGATTAGGTTGTGCTCAATCATCATGTTGTAAATTAATAAACTAGGACGTAAACCCTTATTTTTCAGCTTTGTTATTAGATTGAAGATTGTCGTTTAGTGATGATCAATATTCTATTATATACATCTCGCTGAATATCAAATTTCCATCATGCAAACATGACTTTGACTTTAACTTACAATTATATCTCTTAAGTGTCATGGTGTGAGTGTGTCTCTTTTCATTTCGTATTTGTATTCTTTTACTGGTATAATGTGATAAAAATATCACAAAAACAATGCTTATTTCTATTTGTATTACCTTGAAATATGACTTTATAATGCACAAATTCTTTTAATAAAACGATTTATGTATTCTTATAATATTTTTTTATGAGGCGTCTGTTGTTTTGCTGTCGATGTGTTATGTGTTGTGTTGTCTTGTGTTTTGGGTTTAATTTTGTGTTTTTCATGTATGTGTGGGTGCATGTGTTTATGCGAATTTTTAAATGCCACATGCAAGCTCATACACACAAATTCAACGGTATGAGACTTTTAGATGCATGGTAAAGAATGATGATGTAGATGATGATGTTGATGGTGAAGAAGAAGATGAGGACCATTGTAATGATGAAGATGATGAAGGGGATGATGATGATGATGATGATGATGGTGGTGGGGATGATGATGATGATGATGATGATGATGGTGGTGGTGATGATGATGGTGATGATGATGATGATGATGATGATGGTGATGATGATGAGGACCATTGTAATAATAATAATGATCATGGTGGTGGTGATGATGATGATGATGATGATGTTGATGGTGATGATGATGATGATGATGATGATCATCATCATCATTATTTTGATATTGATGATTATGATGAGGATGATGGTGATGATGATGAGGATGATGGTGATGATGATGGTGATGAAGATGATGATAATGATGGTTGTGATGATGATGAAGATAATGATGATGTTGATGGTGATAATGACAATGATGATCGATGATCGATGATGGTGGTGGGGATGATGATGATGATGATGATGATGATGATGATGGTGGTGGTGATGATGATGATGGTGATGATGATGATGGTGATGATGATGAGGACCATTGTAATAATAATAATGATCATGGTGGTGGGGATGATGATGATGATGATGTTGATGGTGATGATGATGATGATGATGGTGATGATGATGGTGATGATGATGATGATAGTGATGGTTGTGATGATGATGAAGATGATGATGATGTTAATGGTGATAATGATAATGATGATCGATGATCGATGATGGTGATGGTGATGATGATGATGATGATGATGATGATAATGATGATGGTGATGGTGATAATAGTGACGATGATGATGGTGATGATGATGATGATGATCATGGTTGATGGTGATGATAATAATGATTACGGTGATGACGATAATGGCAATGATGATGATGATTATAATGATTACCATTATTATGATGATGGTGATAATGACTATTGTCGTGATGGTGGTGCTGCTGATGATGATATATGTTTGTGATGGTTCTCATGAGGATGATTGTAATGGTGTTGATGACGGTGATGATGACGATGTTGATTATGATTATTATTATGATGAAAAACTTCGCCGACGGAGTAAACCGAATCTATACAAGGAAAGTGATTTGTATAAATCTTGAATAGTTTTCTGTCTTTTCCTTGTTCTTGTGACGAACGTCAGGAATCATGTTTTATAGGAATATACGTCAGGTGCTGTCACCTAGTTAATTATCCCCAACATCCTTTTTTTATACCCCAGCAAAGCTGCGGTAATAGAATAAAAACCTTTGCCACAAAAAAGCTCAGGCAAATATTTTGCCAGAGCTTTCCTTTCAAACTTTACCGTATGACAGGTTTACTTTTCGCCAGAGTTCTCGTGTATTATATTTATTTGTGTTTGTTTATCAATTTATCCCTTTTTTTCTAATCTATAAAGGTACGTTCTTAGATAGAGATCCCCATTTTGTGTTTGGTTCTTCTCAATGGATTGTTCGACTCTCGCGTCCAACACGCATTATAAAGAAGTCAGTAGTCCAGTTGAGGACTGCGTGTTTTCTGATAGCACCATACCTCTATGGATAGCACCCACCTCCGCATATTCTTTTGCATTGAACACACAGTGACTGGATAGCACTCAACCAAAAAATCCTCTGATCTGTATATACCCCTCTGATCGCGCCTGTGTTTGGAGGCGCGATCAGAGGGGTATACAGCTTAGAGGGAATTATGTAAGGACTATGTGGTCGAGTGTTATGCAAGCCCTGTTCAGTGTAAGAGAATATGTAGAGGTACGTGGGTGCTATCAGAAAACACAGTCCTCAACTGGACTAACCAGAGAGCGAACACTATATAAGGCAAAAATTGTTCCGTTAGAGTGTAATGTTTACCTGTGGAACACAGGTATGTTTAATACTCGTTTTTAGTTACAACTTAACCATGCGCGCACCCAGGATTTTGATATCCGGGGGACTGAGCACAAATTTGGCGTTCCCTCCCCCTTCCCGGAGGCTGAGCTAGCAAGCAAAATAAAAGAAAAAAGAATGTGTTCATCTCAAATTTTGCGCCCCCACCCTTCACAGCAATTTTTGGCGCCTTTTGCCATCAATTTTTGGTGCCCCATACCCTCCCCCCCCCCACACACACACACGGTGTGCGCATGCTTACCGAGACAATATTACAATAATAAATCAGGAATAAAACTCGGTAGATTTGGACAGCCAAGATCAGTCTGGATCGATGATATCGGGCATGTGAGCCGGGCGCGCAAATGACAAAGGACCGTGAACGGTGGCAACGCATAACCCGACTACCCCTCAAAAGGGACTTCATATAAAATTTAATGTAAGTATACTACGTACAATAAGAAGCTTAGACCCAAACTTAATTGCTGACTTTACTTCTAAAGAGCTCTTGTGCTATGTATGCATAGTGTGACTTGTATATAATATTCTTAAAGAGCGATTTCAGCACAAAAGTGGGTAAAAGGTGCAAACTATCAAGCAAAAGGTGCAATCTCCCACAAACTTTGAAAGGTGCAAATTTGTAACTTTTGATAGCCTCAAGCGGACACTGTGTTATGTTGTATAGTCTCTGTTTGAAGTTAGAGTTTTCATCGTTTTAATATGTATTAGATTTAAATGTTTTAAAATTTATATATTTATTGACCTGTTCTGCTCTTAATCTCTAATATATATGTATTTTAAATGTTATTGTCATTTTGCCTTGTATATTATGTTAATGGCACGGCCCCAATGTAAACCAGACTTTGTATCTGTTTGGGTTTTTTACCGTGTTTAAATAAAACCTATCTATCTATCTATCTATCTATCTATCTATCTATCTATCTATCTATCTATCTATCTATCTATCTATCTATCTATCTATCTATCTATATATCTATCTATCTATCTATCTATCTATCTATATATCTATCTATCTATCTATCTATATATCTATCTATCTATCTATCTATCTATATATCTATCTATCTATCTATCATGGCATGATCGGGTAAGGAAATCAGCGTGGTTTTTTTAAACAAGCGGCTTACCGCCTTAAAGGCGCGGGTTCGAATCCTTTGAGCACTCCAGCCGCAGAGTACAAATCATACCAATTGTGGTTCGATGTTTTACCCCAAATAGTCTGAAATTGCACCTCGAAATGTACTCAAAGTCAGTTGCATTTCTCTGCACCTTTATAGGTACAATGTTGCACCTTTATTCCTAAGAGGGTACTATGAGCTGGTACCCCCCCCCCCTCCTCATTAAAAAAAAAGCAGTTTTAAGTTGATACTAGTGATAGTAACGTGTGTTTTACGATAGCGCTCTATGGGCAAGTATATAGCTCCTTCCGGGCTAGGGGCTCAATTCCCCCCCCCCCCCCCCCCCCCCCACCCAAGAGATGAATAGCGACTTTATATATTTTTCTTGGGGGGGGGGGAAGAAAAGCTTTAAATTTGTCAGGCCCTTTCCCGCTACCCTGGGCGCGTGCACATTAATGAAGGGGTATATAGATCGTATCAATATTGATAATTTTCTTTGATAATGTTAATAGTTATTACAATAATGCTAATCATATTAGTTATGCTAAAATAATCATGTGGCGCACTCGTCCCGCCAGAGAACGGCGAAGTAGCGCGAGGCGAATCTTTGTCGATAAACATGTTTTGACAGACAAATTAATCATTAAAAATACTACGTCTTTGGAAGACAAAACCATACCCTTTGAACAAATTTATTCCCCTCAACTGTTTTCTCTCTTTTCTTATAAGTGAAAACAAACAATGATACTTGTCATTTTTTTGTTTTACTTTTATGCACTAGGCCGTGTCGTCGTTCATTTAAACGTGATGCTTGAACTTTTTCTAACTTGTTGGGGGTTTTCAGTTCGATATGTGTCTGTCAATTAAAAATTGGGGAAAGATAACTAACGCAACTTTTTAAAACACTGTAGTTTTCATATTTCTCACCCATTTTTTATTGAGTCAGTTGATTTTTTTTATATTGCGTTTATTTATAACTCATTTCCATTTTTATTACACTACTGAAGTAGCGCGTATCGAGTAGACTTTTGTTTTCAATAACACCCTCTTATTCCATGTTTTCCGTTGTGTATGGACCATGCATGGGAACATGGGAAACGGGAGAAAAACTATGAATTATATCCGTTCCGATCTAACGGTAATGTATGAAGCTTCTCACAATAGGTATTCTGCTGAAACGAGAGACTGGTCTCCTATTACTTCAAAGTCTATCAAAAGAATATTTGTTCTCCAAAGGCTCCTTCTGAATACCCATGCAAAGGCTTAAAATTTTATTCCCAGCCAGTCAAGGATTTCAATTTTATGTATAATGTTATGTCTATTTATATGGCCTTTATATTTAAAGTAACGCAAGATAAATCTAAATTTATGCCGGGTGTCAATAGATAGAGGAGACATGATTTGCATATTTCGTATTTACAAGTACTTTTTAGAACATTTAGTTACTATTTTTTTTTATTCCGATTGAACTTCCTGGAATATTGGATGATTATATGTCCGTATATATTTTAGACCGCTGTGTGCTTATATCATATATTATTATGATTATACTGTTGTTATTATCATGACGGGAAGCAAGGTCTTTTGCATTATTTTTCATCACAGACTTTACTTAAAAGTACAAAGCCTTTTCAGAGCGACATCTAAAAAAACATCTAAACGAGTTATCTTTCTTGGAAATGTGAGTGGTCCTGAAAAGGACCTACCCACTCTCGACGTTTCGATGAGCATGTTCTCATCGTTTTCAAGAGAAACAAACAAATGACAAGTATCATTGTTTGTTTTCACTTATAAGAAAAGAGAGAAAGTCTTGCCGTGTTGTAGTTAATAAATCTTTATATTTTAGATTTTCTCCAAATGTTGTTCCAGTCCCTTTTTTCACCATTCCGGTTATGACCGATGATTATTGGAATGATCTCTAGATCTGCCTTTGCACCCCACATTCGTTTTATCCCGATCCGGAGATCTAAGGGCTGACTCACACCTTTGCGTTTTTAGATATCAAAAGCGTTTATGGAAATTAAAAGCGCTCCATGGACGCGGCATACGCAGATTAGACGGTGGACTGACGTTAGGCTTGCGTTCAACGAGCATACGCCAAGCGTCAATCCACCGGTATGATCTGCGTCTCTTTGCGTCGATGGGGCGTTCTTAATTTCCAAAGACGCTGGGGCGACGCAAGCTAAAGACGCAAAGGTATGAGTCGGCCTTTATTGGAAGTCTTATATATCTCGCTCCTTACACATTTAACACGATATAAACTATTTTCGAGAAATAAAGTCGGTCGAAGGAAAATAGATTCGTTCGCCGTGAATAGAACTGTGCGGTTAAGATTTGAATAGCATTACAAAGAACCATTGAAATGGTGCTCGACTTTATTTTTCGAAAATAGCTTATATCGTGTTATTTCAGAAACACCGTCATAACTCCCTTTCCTCCTCCCCCCCCCCCCCCCCCCCCCC
>BQKZ01001043.1:126986-146588 GCA_036244855.1 Temnopleurus reevesii
GGGGGGGGGGGCTCCATGTATAAAGTCTATGTGAATCACAGTATTCGATAGCCAATGGGTTGAACATGTCACCTTCCTTTATTTTGAAACAGGTGGATGCTGTTTCCGGTCGACCATACTCCTTCACCTAGGTCAAAGAATTATTATTATTATTATTATCATTATTTTTATGATTATTATTATCATTATCATTATTATTGTTATTATTATTATCATTAGGCTTATATTAGTATTATTATAACTATTATTATCATTATCATTATTATTATTATTATTACTATTGTTATCATTATTATTATCATCATTATTATTATTATCATTATTATTATTATCATTATCATTATCCTTATTATTGTTATTATTATTTACTATTGTTATTATGTGGCCAATAGGTGTGTATAGGCCTCTTGTACAACAGCAGAAAGAAATATTTCCTTTAAATTTCAAAAATTTCATCTCTCTTATTGATGCAGGTGGATGCTGCTTCTGGTCGATCCTGCACCTTCGACGAGGTCAAAGAATATTCTCGGCGGATAGCGAGCGCCCTCTGGAGGCTGGGGTTTAAGAAGGGTGACGTTGTCGGTATCATCAGTCCGAATCATCCAGAATGCGTTTTGATGCTCTGTGGGGTGACATGGGTCGGCGGGATAGTCAGTGGGGTCAATGTACTTTCCACTGAAGGTTAGTGTACAAGGTGTATCAATAAAAAAGTTACACTGGCTTTCAAAATTGCATTTCAAAATTTCACTTAGATACGTTCTTACTAGCGCCCTCTAACGACTGTTACTGTTTAGCTTTAAGAAAATAAAACTAAAATCAACTAAACCTCAAACAGAGAATAAGTTGACATGGGTTGGCGGGATAGTAAGTTGGGTCAATGTACTTTTCACTGGAGGTTAGTCGGTACAGGGTGTATCAATTGAAAAGTTACACTTGTATCTGTCAATATTGCATTTCAAACTGTCACTTCTTACTAGCGCCCTCTAACGTCTGTGACTGTGTAGTTTTAAGATATAGACTACAATTGACCCAAAATTAAGCCCCAGTCACATAGGGCTCCGGGCGGAGCAACGCGATTCAACACGACTCTTTGTTCGGAGGCAGTTAACTGTGAATTAACAAAGAGTCGTGTTGAATCGTGTTAATTGCTTCCGGGCTCCTATGTGACCGGGGCCTTGGAACATGTTGGGTTTGTGTTCAGCGATTGATCCAATATTCTTTTTGGTTATGGTTGCTGGTTTCAGTACATATGTTGGGGTACATGCTGGGGTATAGGGTGTTGCCGCTCATCCACTCCCCCACCCCTCCCACCCGAGCCCCAATCCCAATTAACCCAACCCTCACAAAACCACCCACAATCAATCAACAACCATGCTAATTCATATTTCTACTTTCCTTTTTCCTTACTTGTCCTCAACTCAAGACCGATCTGGCTGATAATTGATTGATATGCTGACATCATATTTCGTTATCATAAAATTAAGCCAATTCAGTGGTTCTTTGTAATACTATCAAAATCGGAACCGGCTTATAATTGTTTGCACAGTTCAATTCAAGGCGAACGGATATTGTACCGTAACCAACTTTATTTATAGAAAAAAAAAGTTTATATCGTGCTCCCTTTGAGATGAGATCGTTTATTAGATGGGACATGCTGAGGAAAATATACGGCCATCACTCGCCGAAAAATGTTTCAATGCAATCAATGCTCACATTGTGTTATTATTATCTTACCCCTTTACTTTTCAGATGAGATCGTTTATCAGATGGGACAGGTTGAGGCAAAGATAATCGTCACAATTCCATCACTCGCCGAAAAATGTTTCAATGCCATGGCGCGCCTCCCAAAAATTCAGGTAGAGATATAACATTGTTATTCCATTAATTTGATTTAAAGAAAACACATGTGAGAGCACAAAGCATACCGTACTTCCTTTAATAACAAAACACCACTTCATTTAAAGCCCAAGTACAGTTTTGGTAACGATTAAAAAATGTAAATTTTATGGGATGTTTATCATGACATATTTATCTTAAACACATTTTGAGACCAAAGCATATTTTTTACGAACTCATTCTGTTTGAAAATTTGAATTTGACCGTTAAATCATATTTAGCGCCCCTCTTGGTCATAACAATAGTTTGTTTGTTATCGGGCATAAGGAGGGTTATTTATGGGATTTGACGAAAGAATGATAAAAAGGTATTCACGAAATTTAAATTTTGAAATTTTCACTCGATTCTGTGCACGGGAAGGTGTCCTTTATCGCGAAAGATAATATTGATTAAGTGTCGGGGTACACGACGCTGAGATATTTTGCACATTTTAGGTAATAACTTTACCAAAACTCATTCATTTTTCACACATTTTTTGTGCAATATATTCAGGATACTATATTTCATTTCATATAAATTTGAAGACAAAATCTGAAGACAAAAATATTCGCTTTTGCCAAAACTGTACTTGGGCTTTAAGTGCTCCTCATTGAAAAAGCGTTTGATAAGTATTCATATAGAAGTATAACAACGTACACACTTAGAAATTAGGATACAGTTAGGGTCCAAAATGACGCAAAGTCACTAATTTGAACCCCGGCATCCCGCCGGCATCCTCATTATACCCTATGAGGTTCAAAATTAATCCCATGTGAGGAAAGCTGGTACGAAGGGTACAACGTTGTACCCTCCCGATTTGAAACTAATGCAGAATGCAGACCCCACTCTATACGTGATCGGAAATGAATGCTGATTTTGTTCTTATTTTACCTTTAGGAACTCTATTTCATACGTAATATATTTAATTTATTGCTATGTTTTTTATTCCGTTGATCCTTACAAGATTCGGAAGAAAAAAAAAATTAATACATCGATGTTTTGAATAAAGTTTATAAATAGCAGACTAGAAAAGGAACACGTCTTAACCAATGGCGAGCGAGCGCGGCGACAGTGGAGGTAGCACAATTTTACGAACAAAGCGGGTCGATATCAAGGGTCGATATTGACTGAGGCGTCGTGGCGTGCGCCTGAAATCAACCTGTTCGGGACAGTCATATAGATTTGGGTTCGTTCCTGCCTGTGCGTTCGAAACCAGGTCGCGTACCGTCTTTCGGGTGGAGACGTTAAGATGGCGACCCTCTTTCTCTCTTCTTCTTCTGGCGTAAATATTCAGAATTGAATGATACACGCCTCTCATCTACACCCTTTCCTTTCTTTTTTTGCACCCTAAGGGTACAATATTGCCCCCCAAGGTAGAAACTTGTTCCAGAAGGGTAGAAAAGTGTACCATTAGGGTCTACTTTTAGATGATATGGGTTTGTTTAAAGATCTCATTTTGTACCCTTATGGTACAATTTTGCATCCCTGGGGTACAAATGTGTTCCAATAGGGTACAAACTTGTACCCTTGGTTGGGATACAAAATTGCACCCCACATTTAGGGTTCAAACTTGTACCCCATAGGGTTCACCCGGTGTTACATGGGATTGTCCCCCTAGGGGTGCAAAGTTGTACCCTAATTTCTTAGTGTGTAGGAGCCTCCTTATTGCTTAAAATATAGTAGAGGAAGACAGCCAGAGTGAAAGATAGAACGATATACCACACAGTTCTGGGGGAAAATATAAGACTAATAGTCTGTAAAACTTGATTGACATTAACGATCAAAAATGATTTATGGATCTTGAATTGAACAACTTTGTGTCCTTTTTTTTTTATAGCTTTTCATGATCATGAAGTATAACTTATATTTCGTTGATTGTAATAATATTCTTTAATCTTTCCTCTTTTTTTTTTTTTAACTTTCCTTACAGGATATCATTGTGTTTGGAGAAGCACAAGGTTGCAAACCATTCCAATCTTTACTTGAAGATGACGATGGTGTCTGCCCCCACATCACAGTCACTTCCGACGACATATTTGCTCTTCCGTTTTCCAGTGGAACTACTGGATTACCAAAGGGTGTCATTCTCACCAATAAAACTGTTGTCGCCAATCTGTGCTTGCTAGAAAGGTGTGTACTTAAGACTTGATCTGCGACAGAAAAAAAAATTGCATTGCATAAAAGCAGAAAATCATATGAAAAGCTATATGTATGTTGAAAAGGACAAAGGCTGGTGAATTAGAAAAATACGGAAGCTTATACGTGCAGCACGAAGGCGAGTTTGTGCAAGTCGCCTTCACGTCCAAGAGAAGGCGCCTTTAAATATGTTGCATTCGTGCTGCACCTACAAGCTTCCATATTTTCTCATATTCGTCTTCGTACACCTCAATTTGAATACAGGTGCCAGGAGTCTTTAGAGTAAATAATCAACCTGTGAGAACGTATATGTTGACGATTGGTATATCGTCCTTATAACAAATGCGAAACATGACCCATACGTCGACATACGTCGAACATGTATGTGCATACCCCCATATTTTTCGACGTGCGTGGCGACGCAAGGCTGTGCATTTCATAACGAATGAAAAACGTATTCGACATACTCGACGTAATACTAATATGACCAATTTTGCCAGCGTTTTCGACGAACGTCGTGAATATGCTAGCTAGAATATCGAGATGCGACAACATCACTAAGATATGAATTACGTATTCATGATACTAATTCGAATAAGAAGGCTAACGTTTTGAGAAACGATTGTCTTTATTATTTGTAATTTAATTTCATCGTGACACCCGGACCCCTTGTGGTCAATCGAAATTCTGCATCACTGACCTTCATGAATGAAAACTTTTGAGTTTGAGTTGCGTGTGAAGTGCGCAAATGGCATATTTTTTTAGATTTATTATCATTTTTTTTTTAATTATGAATTTCTTTCCCCCATAATCTCTATTTGCAGTTACTATGATCTATTTGACACGCGTCCTGGAGAAACAGCACTCGCCTTGCTGCCTTACTTCCACAGTTATGGACTGGTCGTTATCATGCTTCATGGACTGAGGGCAGGGGCACGTCAAGTCACCATGTCGAGATTTGACCAGGAGCCCTTCTTGGAGACAATTCAAGAATATAAGGTTAGCCTCCTTCCCGCCAATCCCACCCCTACAGAAAAAAAGTATCTATGCAGGCTAATACCTTTATTTGGTTACCCTTTACCGACTGAGATTTTGAAAATCCGACCTGTTAGGGTGGGTTGTTTTGCTTTTTTATTCACAAAATAAAACAATGATTCACAACATACATATGAAATATGATATTGAAGAATAAGTTTAAATGTGCTATTAGCTAAGACAGTATACTATTTACCAACAAACAAAAATATTACATCTCTTTCTGTGGAATTCGTTATATTCGAAACATTTCCTCCTCAAAAGTTTGGGCCAGATGACTGTTTACTCTTGATAAAAACATAACAAAAGCTTTAAGGATCGCCTCTGCCCGAATTATATTTTTTTGTCGATCTTTAGTGAACCTTGTTTAATAACACTGAATACATGTATATCAATTTTTCTTGATTTTATTCCAGATCAACCTACTCTTTCTCGTCCCTCCGATCATGATATTCCTCGCTAAACATCCATTGGTCGATAAGTATGATCTATCCTCAGTTCGGACAATCATGTCAGGTGCCGCCCCTCTAGGAGTCGAGATTACAGCAAGCGTCAAGAGGAGGCTCGGTGTTCAAGTCATCAAGCAAGGTGTTATTTTTAAGGGTTTAAGTACCATTTTAAAGTAGGTTAGTTGTATTAACCTTAATCCCATATTTCTCGCGAGAAGTCTGAAATGTGAAAAGCTCGCGTCGTAATTGTTTGTGACTTTTTTGTTTCAAGTCTCGCGCAACTTTTGAGACCAAATTTGCGATGACCTGGGAACCATTTCATAAAAATTAGTCAGTGCGACAAGAGCGGATTTTCCGACAGTTGCTATAACGACAGTCAGTGGCATTGGTTTTAAGCCAATCAGAATCAAAGATATCACTGAATTTGTCTCCGCTGACTAATTTTGTTGCAGACAAAGTTTCATGAAATGGCCTCCGGGTAGGCGGTTCCGGCGCTACGCGCATTCGAAAAATACATGATTAAAATAGCCCAGTGGGATTAGGGTTAAGGCCAACTCACAACTTTAAATTGCGTTTTTAGCCAGTGCCGGCCCTTCGTTTTTTGAAAATTGAAAATGCTCCCATGACGCACAGAGACGCAGGTCATACGGTGGACTGACGTTCGGCGTACGCATCTAGAGCGCGAGCCGAACGGCAGTCTGATCAGCTTATTCTGTGCGCTTGGTGAGCGGGTTTTTGTTAGGAACGCTGGGCCAACGCAGGTTAAGAAAGCAACGGTTTGAGTCGACCTTTACATTTGTTTCCTCATTTACTTTCATTTAGATATTCTCTTGCACCTCAAAGGTTAAAAACTACATTTGTATACTTAACAATTATGCTTACAAGTTGTTCTGTACCTCTGATATACCAAAATAATAACTAAAATATGACTAAATGTTTTAATCATTAGAAGTCTATGACATTTAATTCAAATACATATTCTATTACATTGTCTGTCATCTTTCTCACCGTATTATGCTAACGGTATCGCGATACGGCTAGCGCATATTACCTCAATACCACGCACACACGCAGCCCTGTTCCTGCATGTTCAGCGTGAACTTCAATACACTGCCACATACACAGAGCATATACGCACCGAGAGAGAATCGCGCGCTCTGGTCAACGGACATTCAACGGCCGTTTTGAATTTTGAACGCACGGTCCATTAATTCGAGGCCTAGAGTAAAAGCATTATTATTGTGATAACTATAAATGCGCTTAATCATGACCAATATTTGTGCTTAATTGATTGGTGATAAGTTCTGACATTTAGTACTCTTCAACATAACACAACATTCTTGAAATGTCAGAGTTTAGGCTGAAAAAGAAGTATTGTGCCTATATAAGGTTTATAACATGAACAGATTTCATGCAAATAAGAGGCCGTTTGTTGTAAAATTTGTAATAAAAAATTTGAAATTCGGTGTTTTTTTTAAGTCGGTCATATTTTAGGGCTTTATTTTCTTTGTTCGTTTTTTCCCTAATAGAAAAAAAATCTTTCCGTGAAAGAGTGTTTCGTAAATTAATTTCAATACTAGACATTTAATTCGTCATGTAGACGAATTAGGTGATCTGTCGTTTAATGTTAGTGTTTAAAATGATAAATATGATGAAGAAAAAAAAAATAGAGATGAAAAAAAATATATGTCACAGCTGGTACTCGAACTCACGACCTTCATATTAAGAAAACTACGATTTTCCCCATTGATTAATGCACGCAGGAGTTTCTCCATAGGATATCACACGCAGATCAGGACTGGGATTCTCGTGTCATACATTGTGCAGAAAATTTCGATATGATTCCGACATCTGGTTGAAAAATTAATGGCACACTCACGATAGGGAATATTCTCAGCTACAACATACTAAAAGCTGGGCGAAAATCGACCAAGAATAAAGGAGCTGCTGCTCTTAAAGGGAAAGAAGGTAGAATCCGGATATTACCAAGATTCGTTTCTCGTAGACTTTGTGTGTAAAACAGTGGAAATTGACATGCATATATATATCGTAAAAATACACCATGTAAAGGCCCGCGCACACCAAACACGGCACGGCATAACGGCACGGTATCTACGCGCTATCTTGCTTAATCGAAATTTTTAGTTTAGGCGCCATTTTGATGACGTAATAACGTTTTTGAAAGTAAATGTCACATTAAATTATATCTACAACTCATACTAAGCAGGTTCATGAAAAGAAATTTAGGGGTGATTTTAGTATAGTCATGTTTTTGCTCATATTTGGCCTATGAAGAAGGAATGCGCGCGCGCGCGCGCGGAAAACTTTGTCGGGCTGTAATTTCCCTAATAATGGTCGTAGAAAGTTGAAAAGGGTATCAACTTAATGAGAATTTTATGCTTTATCAGAATATACCAAGGAATTTGGCTATTTGAAGCAGCATCGTGGATAAACGCGCGATCACGCGCGCGCATCCGTGCGTGCGCGCAAATTTTTGAAATGCTAGAAATGACCTGAAACGTATGGAGACTTGATTTTAGATGATTTAGAGCATTTTGAAATTTCAACGCGCGCGTACGCGCACACATTCCAAGGTGCAAACTTATTTTGATGATGGCATCTGATGACCTTTGACCTGAAGTTTATGCTATGTAAATTTTGTTACTTTTTTACTGTTATTAATGAAGTTATTGTCATTTAATGTGAATTTACAAAATGGCGTCTAGATGACGTCATCATTAGCCAATGGAGTACAAAAATAGAGACTGTGGTCGACTTGATAGACCTGATAGATAACTTATATGACAATTGTTATGGATGCGTCAATTTTGAGAAATCGTTGACCAAACAATTTGTAATAAGAATAAAAAGAAGAAGAAGAAGAAGAAGAAGAAGAAGAAGAAGAACATTCGTACAAACATAATAGGTGATCTGTCGATATGACAGATCACCTAATGATAGCAATCTTACAATACCAGAACGAAATACATTCGTCTTTCAATTACTTGAAAAATAACGTACATGGAAATATATTATATTTTAAAAATTATGCTATAAACACAATATTTCCGTAAAAATAAATCGATCCCCAATTCAATACTCGGCCTTTGTAATTCTATTCAAATTGGAACTTGTAATTTTGTGTCCGCACAGTTCAATACATGGCCTACGGATCAATTGTCCCATGACCTAGTTTATTTTCCCGAAATAGTTTATATCGTGTTTATATTCATTTCCTTGCATTTATAGGCTATGGTTTGACAGAAACTGGAACATTGACCTTGTCCTCGAACGATTGTTCTGGGTCATCCTCTGTTGGGAAACTTCTCCCAAATACAGAGGCAAAGGTATATAAAAATATTCCTTCTTTCTTTGGTAATGGTCTTTTATTTTTCGGCTACACGAGCATGAATGAGTACAGTCTATTAATCAATCATTTTAGAATAAATAAAGCATGTAGGAATATATTAGAAGGGGTTGAGTATATGATTGTTTAAAGAAAATATCCAGTTTCATAGGTTTTCCTCCTTTTTAGCGAGTATGATGACGTTCTGTTAGCTTACTCTTGGTTTTCTTCCACTCAGTTTTTCTTGCTCGGTTAAGTTGCACACAGTATTGCGCCTGTATTTACGTCATTCTATTTGTATAATAAGGTTAGATTGTAATTTCAAAATCACTTTTGGATTATGAGGGGAATTGTGAAATATGCCGTTCATTCTTTCGTTCAAAGTGTTTAAACATTAAGGATCGTACTTTTTGTGATAAAGACTGATAAATTTGATTGATGAGATACATTTTTTCAAAATTCTATGGTACATGTTTTTAGTACATATCCTAAGTTTAATTGCATCTTTTCAAGTTACAGGCCTCAGGAAATGCTTGATAATATCCTTTATGAAATCATAATTATTATATACGGTATGGCTGACTTTTACATACAGCTAGCAATTAGAGCAAAAAATTACAGGGAATGTCATTCCTTATTCCAAATATTTGTTTTCCATAAAGTTCTTGATCCTAAAGGCACGTTACTCAAACGTTAATATTTCAAATATCCATTATTTAACGATTTTTTTTAAATTGTCCAATAAATCCTCAAAAGGCTCCTTATTCCAAATATTAGACGATTTTTAGGTTAATGAATGCAACCGGAACATACATCTAATTCCAGGCTTCATTTTTATGCCTTTTCTTCATTCAGGGATGTGTTTCACCAAGATAAGAAAGACTTTAAGAACTGACTTTAAGAACAACTGGTGTCAATTTTTGTGCGTAATGCTTAATAACCGTATGCTTATACTGCATAAGAACTGATATATACCAGTCGTTCTTAAAGTCACCCTTAAAGTCGTTCATATGTTGGTGAAGCACGGCCCTGGACGTTCTGTTTCTATAGGTCGTAGATGTTGAAACAGGGGTGCCACTTGGCATGCTTGGTGTGGGGCAGGATGGTGAACTATGGTTCAGGGGTCCGCAGATCATGCCAGGCTACTTCAGGAATCCCGAAGCCACAAAGAGGACAATAGATTTAGATGGATATATTCATACAGGTACGTGATTTCTTATGTCTATTTTCTTTTCAATTTTCTCCATCATCATTTGATCACTGATTAGGCATCTCTACTGAAATCCTATTAATAAAAGTAATGAATAAATCATCATTTATCAGCATCAACCTATCAACATCAACATAGCTTCTTTAGACCGGCTCGTACCTTTGCGTTTTTAGCCTGCGTCAGCAGGGTGGTCAGCCCAGTGTTTTGACAATTGCAAACTCTCCCTGGACACACAATACGGAGCTTTAGCTAACAGTACGGTAGGGCAATCAGGACATTATTTGTCAAGCGCGGGATAATCTAGCGGGCGTTCTCAACCTTAGCGGCCTAGATTATCCCGCGCTTGAGAAAAAACGTTGTGATCGGCCCTACCGTACTGGTAGCTAAAGCTCCGTATTGACGCAGGTCATACGGTGGACTGACGTTTGGCTTACGCCCCTAGAACGCAAGCCAAACGTCAGTCCACCGACTGATCAGTGTATACTGTTTGCTTGGAGAGTGCTTTTAATTAAAAAACACACCGGGCTGACGTCGGCTGGAAACGCAAAGGTGTGAGTCGGCCTTTATAATCAATCACTTTGTTCCAATTCTCGCTTTTTGCTATTTTTGTTTGCAGGTGATGTTGGCCATTACGATGAAGATGGCCTATTCTACATTGTTGATCGACTGAAAGAACTCATTAAATATAAAGCTTACCAGGTACAATCATCTCAATTTCTACATCTTTATAATGGTAATGATATTAATAATATATAATAATTGTATATTCATATTGCGCAAATCCTTTCGCAATATTCTCAACTGGGCGTTGTTAGACAATAAGACAATAGTACTAGAAATGATTAAAAAAAGATAAGATATCATTGTAGGAAATCAAGTATAATGTTGTCTCTTTGGTTTCGAAAACAGAACAGGCCTACGAAATTAGGCGGTTGTGATGTTTGCAAGGAAAGGGCTTTTAGGCTATAATACAGTTCAAAATTCCATTATATAATTCTTTTGAACGTGGACCCGTTTCCATTTATTGTGTTGCGAGTCGCATAAGTGATTTGCGGGTAAAATTAGACACATCTCAAGCAGCATGCTCTCGTTATACGGTGTTCCTCTGTCATTTTGCTTAGATAATTTTGTAAATGAAGTCAGATATGATTCGTCATACAGCTTTCTAACTTAGTGTTGTCCATACAATCTGTTCTCCAAACTCGCATTCTGTGGATACCTCTATTCCATTATTCCCCCTTCTTTATTTCTACTCCCCAGGTTGCTCCAGCGGAACTAGAGGCCCTCCTGCTCACCCGTCCATCATGGATGCTTCTGTTATAGGGATCCCGGACAAGGAGGCAGGAGAGATCCCTGAATCCTTTATCACTGTCCATTTTATTCAACCTTCCATTCTTTCTTTCTCCTTTCAGGTTGCTCCTGCTGAGCTTGAGGCTCTCCTGCTCACCCATCCCTCCATCATGGATGCTGCTGTTATAGGGATCCCGGACAAGGAGGCAGGAGAGATCCCTAAAGCATTCATTGTGCGGAAGAACAAGGAGCTCACAGAAACAGAGGTAGCAGATTACGTTGCAGGTAATACAAGTCATTTCCTACTCTTCATATTAGATGTGGAATGAGGTGTTTGTACATTAATCAATAAGAATGAAGAATTCAAGTTATAAATGTCAAATACATATTTACACTTTTTATCATTATTTATTGCTATCATATCACTATCATTACCCTTTTTTCAATTAATGAGTGTCATAGGTCTGAATCCTTGTAAACACTTGTAAAGTCAATTTCTTAAAAAAAAATACATCCACATTGCGCTGCGCTCAACCCAGGTTAGGTGAATGGATAACTCGCAGGAATTCATTCCTTGAAAACAGTATGCTGCTTACAGATGCACTGCTAAATCCAATGTAATTATATATACTAAATTGAAGAGTGTTTATTAAGCTCTGATAAAGCTAGTATTAGGTGATAAATAAGAATGTATAATCATTATTGTCTATTATTTTATTTCCAGGAAAAGCAGCACCATTCAAGAAGCTTAGAGGCGGAGTGGAGTTTGTTGAGTCCATCCCCAAGTCTGCGTCAGGAAAGATTCTGAGAAGAACCCTCAGAGGGCGAGCATCAAATGCTGACAAATAGGCTTGTATGAGGAACCCCTAACATAGCAATACTGACCGTGCCTATAGGTTCCCCTAATATAGCAACACAAGAAAATGTTCGTTAAGAGTTTGTGGATTCTATCCCCAAGTATGCATCAGGAAATATTTTGAGAAAAAATCTCAGGTGGCGAGCATCAAATGCTGACCAATAGGCATGGGTGAAAAAACCTAACATAGCAACACAAGCAACCTTTCCTCCAACCTGCTATTAAATATTTGGTCTGCGCCAGAAAATATGGCTTTGATCAAGAGCAGAAAAATCAGCCGAACAGATCAAACAAAGTTTGAAGTAAATCCGACAAGAAATAAGAAAGTTATGAATATTTCAATAATAATGATTGAACGGTGGTTTTCATAAATTACTGTACGGCATTAGTCATAACACGTGGCATTCGGTCACTTGTCATGACGTAGGTCATGCACTTCCAGTCAGTAATCTTATTATAACGTATTGGTTTTAAAAATCCGTTTTGCTCCATAAATGCTTTTTTTTGGTTATTATTCAAAAGGTTGAATGTGAGGCAGGCAGATATGTGAAAATGTTGCTCGGATCCGGCAGAAAGCGTGAAATTTGGCATATAGGGGTATTTTGAGGCGCTGATTTAAAAAATTGCCGGCCACAGACGATCCAAGCATCGGGTCGGCGGCCATTTTGAAATCCAAGATGGCCGCCATCTGAAAATGACCAATCGTGGTTTTCTCCCGTTCTATACCGCATTGGGCACTGACATTTGGTACGTGTGGGTATTTTGGGGTGCTGATTTCAAAATTTTTCATTTCCGGGTGAATAGACCAGCCAATCGACGGCCATTTTGGAATCCAAGATGGCCGCCATCTGAAAATGACCAATCGTGGTTTTTTTCCGTTCTACACCACATTCGGCACTGAAATTTGGTATGCTTGGGTATTTTGGGGTGCTGATTTCAATTTTTTTAAATTCCGAGTGAATAGATCAGCCAATCGGCGGCCATTTTGAAATCCAAGATGGCCGCCATGAGAAATCACTGAAATTCATATCTCTGGTTCTGCACTACATGTGACTCTGAAATTTGGTATATTAAGGTATTTGTGCATGCTGATTTAAAAAATAGACATATACAAGTGATTCGACCAACTGGTCAGCAGCCATTTTTAAATTCAAGATGGCTGCCATTGAAAATCACCTTTAGTTGATTTCCCATACAAAACTGCGAAATGGGTTATTAGACAACATTGACCACAACCCATCTTCTACTTCTTCTCGCAGTTCATTTCATGGAACTGCAATATCGCTAACACAACACGTATCACATGACACAAGTGGAACAAGCCGAAGGCATGAAAGCACAAAAAGGGACGAGAAGGGAAAGCCTAGGGCAATTAAAGTTCCTTCCTTATCTACATTCTACAGTGATGTTCCTCCTGCAGCATTCCCGACTAGTCAGCCTACTCCAAGAAAGATTGATGGTCAGTCAACTCGAGTTATGTCAGGCATAATCGAGGATGAGGAAAGTAAATGGCTTTCATTCGTGCACAGACTGCAGGAGAATGGTTGTCTTGACGGTGACGAGAACCCATCCTGGTCTGCTGTCATGTTAAATATTCAGGTTGGAGTTCCACGGCCTCCTGCAATTACACGATTGTTACCTATGTTTCGAGAAAGTGCTCATACTCTAGCAATGGTGAAACATGGAATGGACATGATCAAGCAGGAAACTAATCTAGTGTATCCGGGTCAAGTTCCCGTCATCACTATTGATCAGCCAGTCTACGTAATTGCGAAGAAGATTCAATGGACATGGCCAAACTTGTTCGGTGAAGACAAGTTTGTCGTCATGATGGGGGGACTTCATATAGAGATGGCATTGTTGAAAGTAACTGGTGACTTCCAGGAAGGTAGTGGTGGGACGGCTCTCATTACTGATGCAGGCGTTACATCTTATGGCCGAGCAGAAAGCATTCGGAAAGGAATACAGACAGCAAGGGCCCAGTGGGCACATCCGATTACTGCGGTAGCACTGTACTCTCTGCAGCAAAGCGCCTTTAAAGAATATCTGACCAAATGTGAGAGTAAACAGTTTCAATCATTCGATGCCTGGAAGCTCAGGATGGCCGAAAATAATCCCCAGTTTTATTACTGGAATCAAGTCCTGCAGCTGGAATGCCTTCTATTAACATTCATTAGATCTCAGAGGGAAGCCAATTGTGTGTTTTACATGGATTCTCTCAGGGCCATCATTCCCTGGATGTTTGCAACAGACCACTTATGCCGGATGGTTGACAGTGCACTTTACAGACCTTCAGCAACGTCCTAACGATTCCATAGATACCTATCAAGCATTTGCTGCTTTATCACTCAGAAGTCACACCACAGGTTCTCAGCAATGCCACATGATCAGGTGCACGAACAACAGAATGCTGTAGTTAAAAGTGATGGAGGCGTCATTGGAATCACAGAGAATGAAGCAGCTCTTCGCCGATGGATGGTTGCTGGTCATGAAATAGCTAGAATAGTGAGTGACTTTGAGGAGCATTCGCAGAATCAGAAGGAAGCTGATGACTGCCACCGTGAGCAAAGACCTAGCGTGCAGAAATCATTCCAGTGGACTTCAGCAACACGAACAGCTCTTTTGAGAAAGTGGAGAATCCATTTGCCGAAGAAATTAAACATCTGTATGCACTTGATAGTAAAGTCAGCATGTCTGATGAAGTTAATGTCACACTCCGATCTATTGAGGAAGCTGGCAAAACGCAGTTTAAGCAATTCATGGAGAACAGAATTGAAGATACTTCCATGACCTTCTATGACAACATCCCAAGGAACAACTTTGAAGTATTCAAATCCAAGGTCAAGAAAACATCTTCATAGTCAAAGATGAAGATGACTAAACATGAAAAACAATGTTAAACTATTCTCAAGAATGTACAATCTTGTCAAGCAGAGGATGGGGATCTTGATGCATTAATTCTTTGAACACGAATGTCACAGTTGGCCCCCGGCCTTAGCTGAGGATATCGGCACAATGCGTCCACCAACTGGCAATGAAAGCTGATCCTGCGCCCTGTTTAGAAGCTCTTACACCACATCCTAAGGAGGCGCCCAAGGCAGAAATTTGCATATTTGATGGAGCTGCGTTAGTTCATCTGTTGGAGCCCAAGAAGTGCAACCAAGTAGTCAAAACATTTGGTGACTATGCACAGAAGCAATTTCTTTGTTACATCGTCAGAAAGTTGAACGAGACAGCGGTGAAACGTGTTGATATTGTACATGTTGTATGGGATACCTACAGAACAGACAGTCTTAAAGAAGGCACTCGGCTGGGTCGAGGAACTGGTACACCACGTAACAATGTAACTGAACAGACATCACTTCCACACAACTGGAACAGTTTTCTTTGGGTAAATTCCAACAAGAAGACATTGTTCAGTCTCCTTGCAGCCTCTCTACAGACACTGGATGTTCCAGTTGGGAAAACGCCTCTTACAACACAAGAAGAGGAGGTGAAATCGAAGTCCCCTTCAAATGTCTGGCAGACTCTACAACACTGTACACATGAAGAAGCAGATTCGCGAATGATGCTTCATGCTTGGCATGCATCTCAGCAAGGGTACAGAAGTACATAAATTCATGCCACAGTGTTAGCCATCGCAATGGCAAGTAAAATGGATGAGATATCGCTAAGGTTGGCCTTTGGGCATGGAAAAAACCTTCGGTACATCGTTGCTCACAGCATTTCTGCAAGACTAGGCATTTAACGCTCAAGGGGACTTTTGTTTGTTCATGCTCTTTCTGGATGTGACACAGTCTCCAGTCTACATGGGATAGGAAAGAGGACTGTGTGGGAGACATGGAATGCAATGCCCAACTTTGTTGAAGTTTGTTGTCGTCTATCGAACGCACCAGATGAAATAACAAATCGAGACTTTGATGTAATTGAATTTTTTTTGTATTGTATAGCAAAACATCCCCTCTCAAGAGAGTAAATGAGATACGCAGAAAGCTTTATACTCAAGGAAATATGCAGCTCGAAAACATCCCACCTAAGTTTGCTCTCCGTGGGTGGTGAGCGTTGATCGAAGCTTTGTTAAATTTCAGCCGCATCTTTCAAGGGAAATTGTCCCAGGCTTGTGAGAACAACACTCAATATCGGCTGATTTACAGTTCAGCTCCGCGGTTGACGGAGCATCGTAGTGATCTTGCTTGAGAGGATTTTTTTTATAACTTATTGAATAGCACTAAAAAAGGTTGGTTAATTGTATTGATTAACAAACACCAGCCTTTCAAAAGCCTTTTACCAAAATGTGAAAGAGAGGGTGAGGCTCTGAGGAAAAGAAAAGCTCCATATTGATACCGAGAAGTTTACACTGTAATTTCAAAATTGACGTATTTTAATTCAGGAACCTCTGTTTCTGTAAAGTAGTTCTATTTGGGATTAAAAATCCGAAACTAATTTTGTAAATACATATTTTCTGTTACAAATCCATAATATATATTGATCATTAAATCATGACAATCTTCAAATAAATTTTCAAACTTTGTTGAGTGTCATTTTGTCATGTAAATCTAAGAATGAAATGATAACAGATGATTGAAATACCATATTCTCAAGGCTGCTCCATTTTGTTTGTTTACTCAGATTAGTCTATCATTTACGTTTGTACATACATGTTTTAAAGGTTTTATTTATACTAGAAGCGTTAAATTTGTATATAAATATTTATTCCTTGAAATGCCAAGTTTGCCACGGATGGCTGCCGGGCTAAAGCCAGGGTAATAATGCTGCAATTGTAGAGCGCTTAGGGAATTCTCATGAAGAGTTGATAAGCGCTATATAAAAGCCGTTCATTATTATTATTATCATAAAGTTTTATTGACTTTCTTTGACTTTCTTTGACGTCCATTTTGCATTTTAAAATTGCTGCCGACCAATTGGTCAAATCATCAGTTGTGTCCATTGTTGTTGAAAATCAGCATAAAAAATACCTCTATCCACCAATTTTCACTGTCAAACCTACACCATTGGATGGGAAATCAACTAAAGATGATTTTCAATGGCGGCCATCTTGGATTTCAAAATAGCCGCCGATCAGTTGGTCGAATCACCTGGATATATCTATTTTTTAAATCAGCATGCAAAAATACCCTTATATACCAAATTTCAGTGTCGAACGTACTGCAGAACCCGAGATATGAATTTCAGTGATTTCTCATGGCGGCCATCTTGGATTTCAAAATGGCCGCCGACCCGATGCTCGGATCGTCTGTGGCCGGCAATTTTTTAAATCAGCGCCTCAAAATACCCCTATATGCCAAATTTCACGCTTTCTGCCGGATCCGAGCAACTTGGCCATTTTTTGTCACATATCTGCCTGACTAGTATATGTACCCATGTATATATACCGACGAAAAAACTGTTCTCTTTGCGTTTAAGCATCGACAAGTGTTTTTTTAAGCAATAAGATATAATAAACTGCTTGCATAAAAGTGCATGAACTACGTCATATCACGTGACACAACTTTATGAATTTGCACGACAAAAAACTGTTGAGTTATAACGTTGAAATATTCATGATAACTTTCTTATTTATCATCGGACTTACTTCCCACTTTTTTATCTGAAAAAAGTATTCTTGGACTTTACCTCACAAACTATGTGCATGCCAATTTCCGGCGCGATCAAGTTATCAACGGCGGAGAACAGAAGGGGCGATATAAGTCCCCCATGGACTAAAGTGATCGAAATATCCGAAATGGGATTAAGGCTATATGGTATAGATTGGGAATGATTAGATTGTATACACTTTTATACATTATTCCAATGTCGAATATTGATAAATAAAGACTTAACCCCCATTTTCGACCTAATTGTTCTAGGCTGTGTTTTAGTGATGTTACCGCTCTTTTGTATTTCTTTTGAATTTGAATATCAAATTTCTAACATGCAAAAATGACTTGAAGATGCATATATGAATATCTTATCATGTGATTTTAATTTGACTGCATGGTGCACAAAGTCTTCATATTTCTATTATATTACTGTCATAGAAACTATTATATTACGGTAATGATATCAATTTTCATATATATGTTTTATCCAATCGCGTGCAAATTGAACTTTAATAGAATAGTTTTACTCTAAATATCATGGTGTTAGTTTACAGATGCATATATAATTAAACTCTTATGATATTACTTCAGTATGAATTCATGATGCATAAAGCCTTTGTAATCTATTGACAATGTGTTCTTGAAAATATTGTAAAGGGTAATGTGTCTTCACAATGCACAAATTCTGTTAATAAAAATAAATTTGTATTCTTGTATATTTGTTTTATAAACCTGTTTATTTTGTTGGTGATGAGTACTGTCTATATTTGGGCTTTTCCCACTCATGCGTCTAATAATAATAATAATAATAATAATAAATGCAATAATGTGTCTTATTTACTCAAGGTAGCACCTTTAGTTTTACAAACTGTTCTCCCAGCATGCCCTTATAAAACATAGAACTATTATTACCCCCAGTTTATTGGATTCTGACATTCAAGGTTTGTATACATTGCACAATTTTCATAACATTGTTGTACTCAGTGTGGCTGCGACTGCGTGGGTGTACATTACTGAAGATATACACTTAATTCTAGACAGAAAAAGTCAAACATTTTCACCAGTCCACACTATGGATGCGTCGTGGTGTAGTGGTTCCGACTCTCGCCTTTCATGCAGAGGTCTGCGGTTCGAGTCTCACCCATAGGGTTAATTTCCTTCAGCAAACAAATCATCCTCTTTATGCTGCACTCAAACCAGGTGAGGTGCATTGGTATCTGGTAGGAATATAGTTATTGAAATGCATAAGCGCCTCACAAGCTGATATTGCTAAAGCCAGGATAATGGAGGCGCCATGGTGTAGTGGTCATGACTCTCGCCTTTCGACCAGAGGGTCGTAGGTTCGAATCTTACCCATGGCATTAATTTCCTTCAGCAAGAAATTCATCCACATTGTGCTGCACTCAACCCAGGTGAGGTGAATGGGTACCTGGTAGGAATATTCATTCCTTGAAACACCAAGTGCGCTGCGCTGGTGGCTGCCAGACTAAAGCCAGGGTAATAATGCTGCAATTGTAGAGCGCTTAGGGGATTGTCATGATTTGATAAGCTCTATATAAAAGCCATTCATTATTATTATTATTAAGGTTGCTATACTAATCGTATGCTTACCAAAGGTAATTAGTGCTATATAAGAACTGCATATTATTATTTTGTTTCCTCGAGTGAACATCATATAACACGACATATTTCACATAAGAAACCGTCCTCCATCTATCGAGAGAAGCGTGTCAGTTACACACCGGGCTGCATCCGAGACCAGATACTCCGTTGCCTTGATAACCTCCTCCATCGTCTTACCCCCG
>BQKZ01001044.1:6389-19643 GCA_036244855.1 Temnopleurus reevesii
CTGATGGACACTGATATTTTAATTTTTAGAATGAAAGCTTGCGTAAAATTGTGTTCATTACCACATGTTTTCTTTCTGCAGCTTATACACAGAAACTTCTTGTTGGAACCCACAATAAAAAGATTGGGTTTGTTATCCAATTTGTTAATGATATTTGGTTGAATTCTGTCCCCTGAAGCTTAATCCTTTGACTACTGGAACTGTGAATCCCTACACAAAATTTATGGGCATTACAGAATTAAGTAGTCAATGGGTTAATTAATGATTACAGTCAACTTTGCCAATGTGAATTTTTTGGGACTGAATGAAATGCTTAGGCTTAGAGAAAAATAAACTTATGTGTACAAGGGATAAAGCAGTATAATATAAAGAGGAAAGGGCCTGAAAAGACCGTCAACTGAAGCAATTATCTTATTTGAGGTAGCCCCTGCAAGGTTGACTGTAGTTGATTGTGTCTAATATTTTCCATTCTTGTGCTATACATTGGCTATACATATCCAAAGAAATAATGTTTCCCCCAAAAGTCTGATGCTGTAGCCTTTTGGAGGGTTGTTAAATCAGTCAATCCACCTCTGCTACAGTGTCACATGGAAAATTAAAGGAGAACTTCACTCAGACATTGATGCACTTTCAGTGGATGAAGAAAAATACAATGATTAAACTGTGAAAATGTGAGCAAAATCCGACAAGCCATTCAAAAGTTAGGAATTTTCAAAGTTTTGATTTAAACTCCTCATGGGCTCCTTTAATTGGCAACGTACAGGTACAAAATGGCTGCCAACATGGAGAACTCTTCATTCACTTTGTACACAGAATTTCATAATTTCCTCTTTTTCCAGAATAGTAGACAACGTTTTGTTTCTTCGGTTAAATATATTATAGCCACATCAATTCTGCAAGCATTTCATGAAAGAACGGTGTCGATTCCTCATTTTAATTATGATATTGATCCATTTTCAATAAATTTAAATACAAAGTGAATGAGGAGTTCTCCATGTATGACATCACAGATTATGCTAATTAGCTATTTGCATGCCAATTCAAGGATGCCCAACACTGGTGTAAATGATAACTTTGAAAATTCATAACTTTTGAACGGATTATCCGATTTTGCTCAAATTTTCACAGTTTGTTCATCTGAGTTTTCTTCATTTACTGACAGTACATTATTGTCTGGGTGTAATTCCCCTTTAAGCATTATCGTTTCCTGGTATTTCTCGTAATGTAGTTCAATAATCGGATCTCCTCCTCTCTTACTTCTCCAGGTCAATGCGCCATTGTCATGTTTGATGTAACCTCGAGAGTCACGTACAAGAACGTTCCCAACTGGCATCGTGATCTGGTGAGAGTATGTGAGAACATCCCCATCGTCCTCTGCGGCAACAAGGTTGACATCAAGGATAGGAAAGTTAAAGCAAAGACCATCACCTTCCACAGGAAAAAGAACCTCCAAGTAAGTCCAGCGATATTATTCAGTCCCACTTGTAGACATTTATGTAGTGAAAAAAAGGTTATGTGAAGATTTTCAAGAAGTTCCCCGTCCGTTTCTGCGGCAACAAGGTTGATATCAAGGACAGGAAAGTTGAAGCAAAGACGATCACCTTCCACAGGAAAAAGAACCTCCAAGTAAGTCTTATCATCATTATCTTAGTCCCACATGTAGACATTTATGTAGTGAAAGAAAAGAATATGTGAGCATTGTATAGAACAACTGCCACCTCCCCTTCTCTGTGGCAACAAGGTCGTTCTCAAGAACAGGAAATTCAAAGGAAAGACTAACACTTTCCACAGATAAAATAACCTCCAAGTAAGTTTTGTTATCATTATTTAGCATGTAATAATGGAAGTATCTTGTATTTCTTTCTTCCCATGAGATTGACAAATTACCTGCAATTCAAGTTTATCTATCGTCTTCAAACTGCTTTGGGGAATTTCACAGAAAAAAATCTTTTGATTCCATGAAGGATCAATTGAGTCTGCTATATTGTATATTGGAGACGTAATGGATAGTCGTTCTGACTCTCGTTTTTCAACTTGGGGTCATAGGTTTGAATCCCATCCTTTACGTTAATTTCCTTCAGCAAGAAATTTATCAAGTTTGTGCTGCACTCCACCGAGATGAAGTGAGTAGATACCAGTTGGAAGATAATTTTTAATGCAATAAGTGCCAAACAAGTAGCCATGGATGTAATGCACAGAGTGCTTTAGAAACAAATCATACATGTATTAAGCGCTATATCCAGATGCTATATACTATTCTCATTGTTATTGATTTAATTCTCTCCTTAGTATTACGACATCAGTGCCAAGAGTAACTACAACTTTGAGAAGCCCTTCCTCTGGCTAGCCCGCAAGCTCTGCGGAGACCCCGAGATGGCCTTTGTCGAGATGCCTGCCCTCAAGCCACCCGAAGTTGTCATGGACCCCTCCCTTCAAAAGAAATACGAGGACGAACTCCAAGTAAGTTCTATCTCCTGGGCGGTATTCACCAAATCATTCTTAGGGGGTGTTGTTCAAAATCAACTGCAACTTTGCAAATTATGACGTGCATTTTCTTTTGTGCACGGTTAGCGCATTTAACAAGATTTTGATTGGCACATTCCTGTCAACTGCAATTTGCGATCAAAACGTTTGAACAACACCCCCTTAGAGTTTCGCAAGACGAGTGTACTACGCGTAAGATTTTTGATCGTTCAGCAGAAGTACTGATACCATTCGTGCGTTAAGTCTGTCATACATTGGTGAAACATCACCCTGTATCTATTATAAATACCAATATTTTAATGTATCTAAATTTTCGCAAATTTACTGAATTTTGGACTTACTTTCATGTTAGCGGGTTGGTATTTTCATCTACAGGTAATATAATAAGTGAAAATGTTGGTGAATTCATGGTCCAGAAATTAGAGCAATTGAGACTTTAATAGAAATTTCAACTTGTATGGTATTCTTGATCAATATTTTGATAGGTACAGTGGGACCTGGTAATAATGAAGTCCTTTGGACCAGAAATTTTTGTAAATTGATCAATATTGTGGCCAAAATACAATAGATTACAAAAAGATGGACCAGTAAATGATCAAACCAAAGTCACAGACATTGCTTTTTTAAGAGAATACTATGGAAATATTTTAGGCCATTTTTAGCTTCATCACCCCTCTATATTTTTGCAATAAAAGAATGGGTGTGGGAGACCCAATTTTAATCGTTTAGATGTAAACATTGTAGACCATCCCTGACCCACTGCAAACATAATCCCTCTCCTAGCACATTAATTGCTTTGAGAAGTTATAAAACATTGTGTTTTTTTTAAGAGTATACTATGGGAATCATCATGTTAATAACCCTCATTGTGGGTCATTCTGAGCAGTATCATTCCTTTAAAAAAACTTTGATTTTACTTGATTTTAACGTAAAAGCTTCAGAGCATCCCTAACTCACTGCAAACATAATCCCACTCCTAGCACATTAATTGCTACGAGCGTTGAACCAGTTTGCAATATTAATATCTTGATGGATATTTGTTGATCCTTTCTCATATTTGTAGAAGGGGTTTCTATTCATCTGAGAGAACATCTTTTGAGTAATGTAATGAAAAGCAGAGAAAGTGATCAAATAAAAATATAGTTAACTCATTCTAAGTTGGACATGAATAATTGCCTCAGATGATATAATTCTTGGAACAAATATTATAAAGCAGTGTTATTATCGAAGTTGCATCGATTTTTGTTGTCCCATCAAATGTGGCTTCTGCAGGGTATGGTACAATTTGATCGCCCTTGGCCAGCCTGCTTTTTTCCTAAATTACCCTGTTAATCGGACGAACACTTTTCTCTATTGATAAGTGGAAAAAGAATAAGAGCCGCATAATTATGATTTTGAGAAAAATGTTTCTCTTGCGACATTTAATAACTCAAATTAGGGCAAAAACAGGTCCAGTCCTCGTAAGAGGAATATACATCCAGGAATTATTTTCTCAAAAGGAGAAATTTTTTAATTGGTTTTCTTCGTTTTTTCCCCTTTCTTCTCTCCATCTGCAGGAAGCCCAAAACACTGCGTTACCAGAGGATGAAGAAGACAACATATAATCTCACCAATTATTTCTATCAGTGTTGTATTATTTGTGTAGAATAAGAGAGATGACTCGTTGTGTGTTGTTAATATCCGGGAGCGAACGCTCTGGTCGTCAAAAAATGATTCCACCATGAATGAGAAATGGAGAACAAACGGGGCTTTTTTTCTGAGTGTATGTAGCCAAAGATACTTGTTATGACTGGAGACCAATTTTCTTCAGTCAAAAGGAAATATTTCCATTCTAAAACAACAAAAGCGTAACAATGATTAAAAGATAAACAACAGAGAGGGTCTTTCTAGATAATGAATTATGAAAGATTTTCTATTGGTGAAAATTCTCTCAACATCACGACATGTTCATTTTCACTGTAATAATAGAATAATAATGTGGGTCTTTTTTTGAGAAAAAATAAGCAATTACCCAAAAGAATTGCAAATGTTTTTAGGTAAACAATCAAACAATCATCAATTTAATAATTTCCTAAGGAATAAAGGTAGATCTATTTTTGAGGAATAGAGCTTTGCCTTTATCCAAAGCCTTTTTTTATAACTACATCCACAGACATGAAAGAATGCATGTGGAAATCTATAGCTGGTTATACGGAAATGTGTCTGTAAGACAACTTTTCACTTATTTGTCTCTCATTTGTGGGGAGAATATTACAACTAGGCACAATTCAATTCATGTTCTTTTTATTTATGCACTGTACAAATTGATATTACCCTTAGTTCGTTTCAAAAGAATAACAACCTTCAAAAAAAAATTTTGCCGAATGGAATGAAATATTTATTTTGAGCAACATTAACAGGTTGTCGTGTAAAACCGACAGAATAGGCACTTTTAATATGAACATTCAGTTCCAACTCTGTGAGTTGTGCATAATATTTACATTACAGAATAGAATGCATAACCAAGCTGTTTGACGTAGCTGAACCAAATGCTCGGTCACAGAAGAACGTACTTTGTTGAAATCTATATAACTGGTAATGAATCCAAATCATTGCTTTACTTTATCTCATGACAAGAACCTATATTTGAGCTTTGCTCGAAACAGATTTTTTATTTTTCCCTTCTTTGAAAGTTTAACTATTCTGCAAGTTGGACATGTATTTTGTGAATTTGGTTTACCTCAGAATAAATATCTTTCACTCTAGTCTAATCAATATACTGCAAAGGAAATTAGAAACGGCATGTACAGACGAGCTCTGATCCTCATTCTTGAGAACGCAGCGGTTGTAAATAGGTACATTGGATTTAATAATATTTTTGGTAAATTTGTTTAGTGCAGAAGTTTTAGTACAGATTGCGGAATGAATGCTCTTGTAAACTACTCCTCGCAAGGCGTGAATCTTTTCATATGAATCCTTAAAATTATTGAAACTTTTCTTATTTTTTGTATGATACTGTATACAACAGTGGATTGAGAGTTACCTTGTAATATAGCTGCTTATGACTAGTTGTATGGTCAACAATTGACTGTATTGGCGGATGGATGGTTTCCGCCCGAAAAATGTCCCCAGCAAATTGGCCAAATTCAGGACATTTTGTCACCTATATTCATGAAGAACATTTGTTGAATAGACAAATATGCTGTATTTCATCAAATCAGTCCAGTGAGTTGAAAATGATGACACTTTTTTGTAGCTATGTCAGATCAAAGTTATGGCTTGTTTCTTGTTGTCTGGGGAAGATTTCAGTTCGGGCAGCATAAATCAAAATCTGACTCTGCCAAACAGAACAGAGAAAGTCATTACTTTTGGCCGGTTGAACCAATGTTGATGAAATGGAGCTTATCTGTCTACTCTAGTGTACTCTTCACGAATCTGGGTTGAATGTATCCTGAATATGTCCGATTTGCTGGAGACATTTTTATTGGGACAATACGTATTTGTAAGAGCAAATTTTGTTTCAAGTAGAGAGGAAAGGTTATATTTAGGGATGTCAATTATCAACAGGTTGACCATATGGACTTTGTTGAATTTGCTTTTGCATATAAACTTAGCCAGAAAGTATGCCAGAGAAGTACAGATGAAATTATATTGTATTCTTGTGGCAGTTGCCATGGGAGTCGTATTTTTGATGTAACCGTGTTCACACATGGTGACATGCGAGTATGTTCCCGCTCAAGTTCCCGCTCAAAAATACAATATATGTTGCCTGTATTTTAACAGCGAATTCTGGCAAAGATGCTGACCTTGGATTTGCTGCAATTGTGCAACAAGTCTGTAAACCCTTCAGTATTTATTTTCTTTTTGCTTCTTTACAAAATTTGTTTGAATTTAGATGATGATAATACAGTATTCCACTTTTTTCCTCTTGTTTCATATATTTGATCTACTGTATAAGTGGTTATTTTTGCTTACAGAAATCTTTGCGATTTCACTTTCCAACAGCATCATTCACAAAATCTGGATTTGTGCATGGGAGATGTATTTATGCAAGGACTCCATTCTAAAAGTGAAGGATATAATGTAGATTTGATTTGCAGCTTCAACACAAGGCGTTGGCTATGTTTACGGTATGCAACCTATACTGTGACTGACATATATACCATTTTATGGTTCAGAAAATTCTTTACTCTCACAGTATTCTTGTGAGGTATAAACTAGGGATTCTTTCCTTATTTGCAAAAAAAAAAGGATGAAAGTATAAATCTCGCCAAAGTAACCACTTATACCACAAATATTTATGTCACTTGTAATTAAAAATTCATCCTTGCTTATCTTATTACTGAAGTATAATGATCTAAGATCAAAAGGGGCCAATGTGAGAGAACTGAGGCCAGTTGCTCGAAAGTATCCAAGGTTCTTTCTTGTACATCGTCCAGAAATAAATAGCTACAATGTATATTGTACGCATTTCAAGAAGATTACAAGGACTTTGTTCGAACTGTTCTGAGCAACAGGCCCCGGTTCTCTCCAAGACTTTTGTAATCAAATCAAGTTAGATGCATTTCAAATGTATAATAACAGAATAATGGTTTTCATTTTCCCCCATTTTGTAAGCTTTCTTATTTCATATATTCATGGAAAAAAATTAAATGTTGATTTGGTCTTATTTATATTACCGGATGTGTTCAGTAATGAATTTTTAGTAGTAACTTTTCGTGATTTCCTCTGCGTGTAGATATTTTTCCAATAGCTTCAAGCCACTAATATGCATGCTCTGTCATAGGGGGTGTTGGTAGAAAGTTGCGATGAATTGCAAGTTGCAGTTGATAGGCTCAAGCCACTCGAAGTCCTTGTTTCAATTTGCAACTGATTATGAATTTGCAATTACTCAAAACTTTCTAGCAACAACCTCTGGGAGTACTTTTTAGAGAAATTAAGCTGCCATTCTAACAATCAATTAGAGAACCATATGGAATTGTAATTGTCCATTAATTTCCCTTTTCCAGCTTTATGTCAGTACGCAGGTTTTATGGGGTACAGTGAAACGAAGCATACACAAACCAAACTTAAAGGTTGCATTCATTTGACCGTATTCTACAATTCATCTGTAAGATTAATGTATGGAGTGTGCCATCAGTGTGAAAAAGTATGAAATTGATATTATGGGGGTGTTGCTACAAGGCTGCAGTTTATCACAAGTGAACAACAAGTCAGTTGCAAATTCATTGGAATGCACATTTAATATTCGCGCACTGTCTGTGTTTTTGACAAGTCACCTTAAAACAATTGTATTGATTGGTGCTTCCCGAAATGGAAGTGTGCGTTACTATTTGCAACTGATTTGCAGTCGGTTTGCCATCAATTGCAACTTTGTAGCAGGATCCCCAATTAAAAAAAAAATCCCCTTTGATCTCACATAAAAGTTTCAGAGCGAACTGCGATTTTTCTTACAAGTTCAGTTCATGTATTCAATTGGCACACTTTGTCCATGTTCTAGTGAATGCAAATATAGGCCATTTGCTGTATAGTGTAGTTTTCTATTTCACTGCACTCACTTATCATTGCAAATTCAATTCATAAGAAAAATAAATTTTAGGGAACAAAAACACATTTATACTCCCAGGAAATATAACTTGAAAATACTGTCTTTAGGAAATTTCACAACTAAAAGTGAGGTCAATGTTCACATTTATAAAGCCAAATATTTTCAGGAAATCTGATTATTTTTCAGGAATTTTGTTGCCACCCAATAGCATTGCTAAAAGCTTGAAATTGTGTAAATTAAACAATTACTTTTCTGTCTTACAAATGTACAAGGAGAATTTGGAAGGAGACTTTTCAAAATTCATTGTAAATGTGTAAATTTATTACAAGTGACATTCAATTGTGGATGAAAATTAAAATCAAGACGATGGTTTGAATTTGCAAAAGAAACTTGTCATTTGTCTCCTTTGTTATTCCAGAAAATATAATATAGCACTCTCTTAACCCTATTTTAACTGGGCTTTTTCAGACCAAGGTTATACTGGGAGGGGGGTAAATTTGACCCCCCCCCCCCCTTCAGATCTCAGCCGTGGATCGCGCGATCGCCGCGAAATTTTGCACGCGCATAGTGTAGAGTGTAAACTACATGACTGTATAGTTTGATTTACTGAAAATTCATGATTTCTATTTTTAAATAATTAATTACGCAAATTTATGCATGAAATCTTAAATTCTGCTCTTTTTCACTCATTGAAGCTCCTAGAAAGTTCATTTTCGGTATGAAGATTCTCTATATCATTCCTCACAATATTACTTGGAAAAAAATTTGGTATGACAATGTATTCCTTGTGTTTTTTTATTGTTTTATGAATTTCTTATGTATTTCTCTGTTTTTCGAACTTTTGTTGTCTATTGGTTTTTGGATGAAATTTATTGCAGAACATTTTTGAAGCATATTTATGCTAAAATTAATTAGATTCAACCCATAATATTGAAAATAACTACATCTTTATGAATTCGGACTGAAATCACAATTTACATTGACTTTGTACACAAAATCACGTTTTTGACCGAATTTTTGTCTGGCATGTATGTACAAANTTCAATTGTGGATGAAAATTAAAATCAAGACGATGGTTTGAATTTGCAAAAGAAACTTGTCATTTGTCTCCTTTGTTATTCCAGAAAATATAATAAATCACTCTCTTAAAACACAAGCTTCTAAAAATATAAATGGACCACTCTTAAAATCACATTTTATTCAGGATTACAAATCCAACATGCCATTAATTATGGACAATGTATTCAATAAGAAATTAGAAAGAAGTAGAAAAACAACTGGAATAAGAAATTGTCACATATCAGAGCACAAGAAAAAGCATGGTTGACAGAAGGAACGAAGGACTTGGACAAAGTACACAACCTCATTCAAGCATTCACAATAGCTCCATGATCACAAAAGAAAGTCCCAGGTGCGACTATAGTTCAACATTTCTCCACAGAATAAGGATGGCAATTTCTTTTGTGACCATCGAGACCATAATTGTTATTGCTTGAATTGAGCTTGTTTACTTTGTCCAAGACCTTTGTCCCTTCTGCTCACAGACAAGTCCCTTCTATTGTAATTCACGAGGCATTAATTTAACATGAGCATTAAACTTGGCCTGGTCAAATCTGATGGGACTGAAAGAGCTTAGAATTCAATTTTAGCTTTTAAGGCACTGTGAGCATGAGGGACAAAGAACTGGGACAAGGTAAACAATCTCCAGTCAAGCTCTAACAATAGCTAGATGAAAAGGGGAGGATATGGTTCAGCTCCTTGGATATTCTCATTCTAAATTCTTATCTTTAATAATTGGCGCCTCCACGAGTACTGAGAATCAGCTCCATTTCAAGAAGAACTCGGCTCATTTCCTAAATCAAACTAGAGTAGCTTATACAGTACAAGTGTTTGTATCACACAATCATTTGAACAACTACAATATTACTGCAATTTTCTTTCCAAAATTCTTTTTGTCCTCAATTATTTGTTTGTCTCTATCTTATTCAAATTTTCTTCCTCTCCTCTGTTCTCTCTGCTAACCAATAATTTGTTGTCATATTTAGTCAGAAATTTCGGGGCTGGAAATCAAAGTAGGATTTTCTTATAAAAAAAAAATATTGCTCCTGTAAACTTTTTTTGTTTTGGGGCGAGCGTCAAATTTTTGCCTTCTTCTTGCAAACAAAGTAAGATTTTAGCAACCCAGGAGTAATACAGTAAATCCTCTTTATAACAAAGTCCTTGGGACCATGAAAATTATGTTGCTATAACAGGCATCTCGCTATATCCGACCTCTTTATAACGAGGTTCCACTGTATGTCTTATCGGAAAAGGTTATCATACTCTTTCTCTCCTTTCCTCCTCACTAGCATTTTCTCCTATATTTCCAGCCACACATAAGCTTGTATTCAACACAACTCATTGTCCAGTTGATGCCCCATTAACCTGATTAATTGTCCCTGATCAATAAGGGACATAATAACTTGTATCACAGAGGACCAAACAAGATAAAAAGTCATGTTGAAACCGGACGTCTATGTGACAGGGGTTTTAAAGACTGGGTCTGGATCAGAGCAACGTTGTATTGAAAAAAGCACAAAAATCAGACGAACAGATTGAATAGAGTTTGAACCAGTTTGGGCGATAAATAAGGAAATTATGAATATTTCATTGATTTAACTGAACAGTGATTTTTCATAAAAATTAGCAAAATTACTTGTTATAATGTCTATTGCGTACTTTTCAACTGCTAAGTTAATATTTTTAAGAGTTTGTCCTAACCCATAAACTTCTTTGACTTCAAAAGGTTGAACCAATAAATTCTTCCCATGTATTTATTGCCAAAATGGAGGGGGAGGTCCATTGTAGGGTTGAATTTTTTTTCATAAAGATATAATATACTACTTTACAGAAGAGTGTATGACATGCATTATGAAATATGATACAAAATTGCCAGTTTGCATGAAAAATCATTGAAATATTCATAACTACCCTTACTTTTCTTCCAATTTGCTTAAAACTTATTTTAATCTATATGTTTGATTTTTCTGCTTTGAATTGATGCAAGATTTTTGTCAAGACCCAGTCTTTAAATCATTGATTCTTTAAGTTTTATCTGCAATAAAATTGCAATCTTATCACATACTTGTGTTGGATTTCTCAGCACAAAAATATAAAGTTCAATAGATCAAGATTAAATTCACAGAATGTTCATTACACATGATATATATTTTCAATAAAATAAAATGATTTTTTATTAATCTGTATTGGCATTATGCTGCATGATTAGACCGACACAACCTGATATAGTCAAAGCTCAAACTGTGAGCAAAAAGGGCAAATGAATAGGATGATGTAAACAACTTCAATCAAGCCCTCTTCATAGCTTTATTTTTATGAAACAAAGTGCCTTCCCGCTCTATTCATTAAACATGTGCAACAAATGTTCAATATCTCTCTCTAGAAAAAGAGGGAATAAATCTTATGTGCATCTAGCTATTGTGTATGTTTGAAAAGAAGTTGTTTAGTTTCTAATTTTTTCCTTCTGCTCACAATGTTATGACATTCTTGTGGTGCCCATGAATAACTTTCCCTTCGGGGTAAAAAGAAATACTCCATAAAATATATTGATTAAAACAAACATATTAGAGAATTATTGTACTTTATGAATTTCTCTCCTTTTTCATTTCATAATGGGATACAGAAAATTTTGAAAAGGGCCAGGGGCAATGTTAATTACAATTTTGTACACGCTTATACAGGCGTGCATGTATTTACTGAAAAAAAGTNTTTTGGGGCGAGCGTCAAATTTTTGCCTTCTTCTTGCAAATAAAGTAAGATTTTAGCAACCAAGGAGTGAAATATCTTATTTGAAAATGTTAGCAAATATCACACTCTTTCTCTCCTTTTCTCCTCACTAACATTATCTACTATAGTTCCAGTCACACAGAAGCTTGACACGTATTCTACACAAATCTTTGTCCAGTTGATGCTCATTACCCTGATTAACTGTCCTTGAACAAAGTGGGACACATTTTTAGGATCACAGAGGACCAAACAACACAAAAATTGTGTCAAAACCGGACATCTATGTGATGGGGGTTTTTAAAGACTGGGTCTGGGTCAGAGCAAAGTTGTATTGAAAAAAGCAGACAAATCAGACGAACAGATCAAATAGAGTTTGAACAAGTTTGGGTGATAAATAAGGATATTATGAATATTTCAAAGATATAACTGAGTAGTGATTTTATGCAAATTGGCAAATTTCAGTGACGTGTAATGACATATATTGTGCACTTATCAACTGCTAAGTTGTTGTTGTTTTAAGAGTTTTCTTTAACCCATAAATCCATACTTTGTTTACTTCAAAGGTTGAACCAATAAATTTCTGACCATGTATTTATTACCAAAATGGAGGGGGAGGGCTGTTGTAGGGTTGGAATTTGTTTTCATATAGATATAATATACTGGTTTGTAGAGAAATGTATGACATGCATTATAACATATGATAAAAAGTTGCCAGTTTGCATGAAAAATCATTGAAATATTTATAACTACCCTTATTTTTCGTCCAATTTGTTTAAAACTTTATTTTAAAAATCTATTCGTTTGATTTTTCTGCTTTTAATTGACGTGATATTTTCTTCAAGACCCAGTCTTTAAATCATTGATTCTTTAAAGAGGAATTACACCCAGATAATAATGTATGGTCAGTAAATATAGAACAATCAGATGAACAAACTGTGAAAATTTGAGCAAAATCGGATTATCCGTTCAAAAGTTATGAATTTTCAAAGTCATTATTTCCACCTATGCTGTGCATCCTTGAATTGGCATGCGTATAGCTAATTAACATAATCTGTGATGTCATACATGAAGAACTCCTCATTCACGTTGTATAAAAATTTATTGAAAATGGATCAATATCATATTTCAAAAGAACACCGTTCTTGCTGGAATGCTTGCAGAATTGATGTGGCTATAATATATTTAACCGAAGAAACTCAATTTTGTCTACTTTTCTGGAAAAAAAGGAAAATGTGAAATTTTGTGTACAAAGCGAATGGAGAGTTCTCCATGTTGGCAGCCATTTTGTGTTTGTACGGTTGCCAATTTTAGGAGCCCATGAGGAGTGTAAATCAAAACTTTGAAAATTCATAACTTTTGAATGGATTGTCTGATTTTGCTCAAATTTTCAGTTTGTTCATCTTATTTTTCTTCATTTAATGATAGCAATTTAATGTCTGAGTGTAGTTCCCCTTTAA
>BQKZ01001044.1:39911-51120 GCA_036244855.1 Temnopleurus reevesii
CTCTAACACAAAGGTTGTTCTTGACAACCCGAAAGCTTGCCCGAGGCTTGCCCGACATAGCAACAAGTAATGTATGCAAACTGGATTCCAAGTATTGTAGCCTTATTGTTATCAACCGGCCTATGGAATACCGCGTAACCACGTTAAACGCACATAAATTTGAATATGTAACCCGCCTATTCTGCTACGACAGGTTCCAAAAATGTATTAACCGAATCTGGAAGTTTAGAGAGTGGCGGAATAACCCCTAAAAGAATGACATTTTGTCGTTTATAACGTTGAGTACGTTGGGGATTTAAAATAACTAAAAACAATACCCAAACAGATATATCTGAAACCATTCGATGTTTAGTATGAAAGCTAAATTTCCTGGAAGATTCAAGAACCGCTTTTCCTCATCTAAAAACTCTTTCCATATATTGCCATCATATATATCTGCATATAAATTTTTCGGGATTTCTCTGTACCTACATTCTTCACAACATTCCTCAAAACCCTTGCGCCTAAATAGTTCACTTAAACTACCAATTACGCTACATCTGCAATAAATCTTATTTGGGTAAAACTTTGACTCATTAATAAATTTGATTTCACGACAAAGGGGTGTGTTACACGTTGTTGATTTGCATAAAGCAGGAACAGTCATCGCATTTTGTCGTCTTGTCATGTCGTCAAATGTATAAAGTCGATTACATCCACTACAAACAACATACTTCAAAAATGTGTCTTCACCTTGTTGTACACACTTTCTCAACATGTATAATGACGCAAAGCCATGTAAAAATTCTTTGTCGATCCCTAACGATTCAAAGGTAATATAAAGAAATTTAAGGAGATATTCAAGTCCATTATCACTCACAGAATTAAAAAACTGCCAGATAACAAGAAACTGAAGGAGAGTATTCAATGTAGAGCTTACACTAGAAACTAAGTTCCTTTTAGTTGCAGGCTCTATGCGTTGTCTCTCTTCCGAAAGGTCGATGACGAGATTATCCAATTCCTCTTCTTCCCATATGACATCTGTAGAAGAATCATCTTCGTCGCTTGACTTTTCAGATCCGCTAGAAGATTGCTGAACAGACAGGAACAAAGAAAATGGAAATGAAATAGGGAAATAGAATTTATAACTTTGATGTGTAATCATTGACCTTTAAAGGTATAGATCGGTAACGTCAAGAATTAATAAATTGATGTGAAACGAGGTGATGTATTTAAAGATTGCTTAACATGCATAAAAAATACATTTGATCGAAATTAGGGGAAGATTCTCACATGTATTCTAGCAAAGTATTTTCTATTCGATTTTAATCTAATAAAATATGATCGAGCTCTAATTTGTTTAAACAAAAACGCCAATGTTAGTTTTTTCTGTTCCATTTAAATCTTACACATAAATCAGGAGAAACTGAGCACCCAGAAGTATCTCTTTCGTCTCCATCCCCGGCAATGTTATGCGTCGGATCTTCGTCGCTGTCGGACCAGTCTACTGGCGTTGCGGATACATCGAGTTCTCTTGTCATGTCTGCAAACAATAAAACATATATACTATCAATATCATCTTCCAATATTAGGAATCGCTTTATCATGAAGAGAAATTCAGCCTATAATGGCTCATATGTTTGTTAAAAAAATGAAATATAATCACATATCGGCGGATGGGGCTGTCATAAGAATATACCTCCATGCTACAATTTGCGACAAACCTTTAAACATAAGATTTAAACAGAATAAAACGGTAAAGTTTACATTTTTGATGTGGTTTGTGTGACTGACGGGACGTGGGGGGAAGCTACTCCGCTATAATGGTGCCGAGGGTAGCGGACCAGTCGTGTCTTGTAATTACAGGGGAACCAACCCCTAGTGGAATTGTCATACTCTTATTGAATGAAGAAAAATCAGATGACCGAACTGTGTAAAGTTTGAGAAAAATCCGCTCAAAATATTATGTATTTTCAAATTCATAGAGATAAAGCGATCACTAAACATGACTCAAAGTCACAGAGATATACGATCCCCTTCCGGTAATGGGGATCCGTGCGATCGGCAACACTGACAGAATCTGTGATGTCATGTTGGACAACTCCTCATTCACCAGGGGTGTTCACTTTGCACATAGAATTCTGGAAAATGGATTAAAAAAGTTTAGAGTTTAAAAGTTCAAAATTTAGAGTAATTGAGGGTCCAACATGATTCCTCTCAAAATACATGCACATTAGATTAAGGAATGCTATTATGAAGTGGAAAAATAACATTTTATTGATTTTTCTGAATAAAAAGGAGAAAATGCAAAATTTTGTATACAGAGTGAATGAGGAGTTGTCCAACATGACGTCACAGATTCTGTCGATATTGCCCATTGCACGGATCCTGATTAGCGGCAGGGATCTCTGTGACTTTCAAAATTCGTAACTTTTGAACGGATTTTACTCGAATTTTAACAGTTTGCTCATTTGATTTTTCTCCATCCTATAAGAGCTTGATAATGCCAGCGGTTGGTTAATATTCGCTCTAAAAACATCCAAAAAGCACAAGCGATATAGATGTTGTGTATGACTTGACGATAATTGATTAAACATCAATATTCTTATAAATAAAACAATACAGTATTATCTACACAATCTACCAAAAGGTGTAACAGTATATCAGGCAAGTAGATACCTGATATTTGTATACTCTCAGATTCCTTTGTACCATTGATTGAATAAATCAAACAGATCACGAAAACAAACCTTCTTCATCACTTTGGAAAAGTGATTCATTTGTACTATCAGTCGACTGATGATCATTCGCACTGTGTGAATCAAATGGGGCTCCACTCTCTGCTTGAACAGTTTGAAGATTTTGTTTGCTGCTCGAAGAGAAAAACTGTCTGTGCATCCTCAGGGTTCTAGGCCTCACCATAGACTCACAATGTTCACAGTAAACTCTTCTTTGATTTGATGTTTCCATTTCAACTTGTCTGATATCTGCAATGTACAGAGTTTGAAATAATAACTAGAAAAGCACAATTATAGTATATGAATAAGTACTGTACTGGTATTCAGCTTTAAAAAAAATACTAACATACAAATTAAATCATTAAAAGGTTAAACCACGCCAAACATACCTTGCTTTTATTTAAAGCACATAAATTAGACGAACCTATAAAAAAAAAGTTTGAGCAAAATCGGACAATGAATAAATAAGTTACACATGTTTTAAATAGGTTTAAAAACACTTCAAACAGTTATATGTTTAACAAGTTGGCAGCTTTGGATCAAATGACATGAAATGGCGATGACGTAGGTTCGTCACTTCTCTACAATTGGCTTATTATATATCTTTGCTTTTTTAATCCATTATTCTTTTTTAATCTTAGAGAAAATAACTATTTGTTGATGAATATCTAATAATATATTCAACAATTATGATCACGGAATTATAGCTTCGAAATAAGTTTGGGATGAAAGTTGAAAGTATGAATTATTGAATAAATATGATTTTAATAAACAATCAATAGTAAGCAGATTATCCATATAATGAATTACTCTAAGAGAATGGAAATATTTTCAACACTAATTCAATGACGTATCTAGTTCTAACGAGTTCAATTATGCTGTTAGTTGATTGCATAAATATGAACGTGAATATTTCAATAAATATTTTCTTTTAGATCATATTGTTTTTGTACAATTTATTAATGTTTGTTATTGTTTTTCAAATCCTATTTTGGTCCTATTTGTACTAATTTCATCATTGTACATCCAAAGTGAAAAATATATTCCTTACCAAAATGTCTATTGGTAACTACGTTTGTTGTCGTGAATGCGTAATTACAAAACAAAATACTTATTTCTTATTAAATATACTGTCCATTGAAATCATATTTATCTACATAATTTTGTTATCTCTTCTTCATGAACAATATTTCTGAAATTTTAATCAAGAATTTGTATTCGGCTGGATGAATTCGTCGTGAAAAGAAATTATTCTTGTGTCAAATGGCTTTAGAACAGAGCATAAAAACCAATGAGATATTTTACACTTATTCTAGAGAAGTTACGAACATACGTCATCATTACGTCATGCCAAAGTTGCCAATTTGCTAGAAAATATAACTGTTTTAAAAATCTTTTGAGTTTTTCAAATATTCATAACTTTCTTATTTGTCGTCCGTTTTCGTTCAAACTTTTTTTTAAAAGTGTTTTTCTGATTGTTGCGGTTTCAATTTTGACGTGGAGTCACGGTCCTCCGTTCAGGGTGGCCGAGGCAGGAGAAAGGCAAGGGGCACTTGCCCCCCATCCCCCCCCCCATAAAAGAGACAAATCCATCATAAAAAAGTGCCCTTTTTGTGGGTCAAAATTGCCCTTTCCCTTTGTCAAGCTAAACTTTCTTCACACACTTACCAGACAGATTAATATTAAGAAGAAGCTAGATTCTATCGTAAAATTGTATTGCCACAAAAATTATGCCTGAAAGGGGAATTTTGGACTCCCTCTGTATATCACGCAATATCGTCAAATATTATTGCTTCGAGTGTATATCTCTGTTTCTGTGTTGTCCGCGACCAACCCTGTCCACGACATTCAGGCCTCCATCAAAAGACTGTCACAATCAGATGGACGTATCAATGATAGTTTGAAATCAATTAAAAGTCTTAGGCCCGTATTCCGATAGCGAGGTTTAAGTTAACCCTGGTCTAAATCTGTGGTTTAAGTATGGGTAGCCAAAAGTGCCAAACCTTCATTCACAATGAATAATAATAATATGTTAACTGCTCTCTTTTCCCATGCTCTAATAATGAAGAAAACTATTCAGGTTTTCATTCCGAGATAGTTTTAAATAATATGAGTACCATGTGTGCTGGTAAATTAAACATCGACTGTTATAGATTCAAGCCTCTTTTGGCTCTCCATACTTAAACCACAGGTTTAGACCAGGGTTAACTTAAACCTCGCTATCGGAATACGGGCCTTATGGTTTCCATATGGAATGTGTTTAGAAATAGGGACCAAATGACAAATTAAAAAAAAATATCCTGACCCATTGACCATAATATTCTAAATGACATTCATTGGAAAACTGCACAATTATTTTATTTATTTTTCAATCTTTATGGTCTAGCGAATAATCAAACTATTCAAAACCTACAGTCTCTCTATTTATCGGATCTTGACTATAGGGATTTCAATCTTACTCTAGTTTGTTTGGAAAGGGGGTTAGGAAATGGCCACTCAAATAATGTATAAGAACGATTATACGTAAGCACAATACTGAAACCTAATTGGTTGATCGTTCCCTCATGATTAGGAGGGAAATTCAAAGCAAGAAGAATGAGATAGTATATCACTGAGGAGGTGAATGCAGACAACCGTTTTCCCAACCTGAATACACCCACGATTGACGTTGACAGAAAGAGTTTCTCGATCTAACATACCAAGATTAAGGTAAGCATAATTCTCACAAGATTTAATTGAAATATCGAATTAACACGATAATAATAATAATAATAAAGCTTATTTTTCATGTGACGTTTTATTTTTCCAAGTTCATTTTGCGCAGTGAGCGTTTGAATGTATTAAACTAGTGTGCGGGCTACCTGGTTTTAAATCCCCCCCCTTAATTGTGTCATTTGTGATTAGAATATTAGAAAAGCCAAATTAATTCGTAAATATTCCTGGTTATTTAGCAATTGAATTATTTACTTCTTATGTTGCACGTACTTGCGGCATAACCATTTTAGGAGTGATGTTTTGACCTGCGTCGACCTAGTATTTTTGGAAATTAAAATCGCTCCCTGGGCGCAAACCAAACGCGGTTTGGACGGTGGACTGACATTCGATCGGTTTGTGTTCAAGGAGAGTAGGCCGATCGAGCGTCAGTCAACCGTATGACCTACGTCTTTATGCGTCCAGTGAGCGTTTTTAATTTTGAAATACGTTAGGCCGAGGAAGGTTAAAACGCAAGGGTGTGAGTCGGACTTAAAGGATGCATGAAAACACTCGAAATGAAATACATATGCATAACCAATTGTGAATGTTATGGGACAATTACAGGGACAGCAGGAGCATGTTGAAAAGTGGGGATGGTGAGCTTAAAAGGCTAGCCGGGGTGCGTGTTAGGATTTATTTTTTACATACTAGCACCGATTAACTGAAACAAAATGTGAATGCAACCCACAGCCCCCGATTCCGTGATCTCTGCAATAATATTCGTATTATTTTTTTTCTATTGTTTATTCACAATTGCTTGTCTAATATCTTTAGAAAATGGAGCCCCAGTCATCAGACGGCAACTGCGCTAACTGTTGCACCAAGATTGAAAGGTTGCTCGCTGAGGTGGAAATTTTGAAAGCGAGGGTCCAGAATCTGGAGAATAAGCAGAGTTCAACATCGTCGAAGAAAGCGGGACAGAAGATTTCACCAAAGCTCCGGGTAAGTTATGCATGTTATTAAACTCGCTTTTGTAGACGAAATAGGGGAAAATTGAAAGGAAGCAATACAGAATTCTTTCACTGGTCAGAAAAAAATAAAACCAACAATATGAAAAAAAAAAGAAAAAAAAGAAGCTAACGGCGTCCCTGAGTCCGCAGGTGTTCTCTTAAACGTGCTCCGCAAACAACGCACTTCTATTAGCATAAAGTATTATATGCATAGAGTTACCGCTGGCCACACTCAGTCCACAGTCGAAATAATCATAGCTTTTATTTGTATGATTGTTTTTATACTTTCAGGAACTTTCAGGAGAGAATTAATACATGTCGAGATAAAGAAATACATCGAATTAATAGCCAACAGAAAAGAAAATACATATGCATAATCATATGATACTCACCAGAGACCGCTGGTTGATTTGGTTCAGTGGTTTGAAGCTGCATCCAAACTCACAGACGGATGACCTTAAAAGCTGACAAGAATCAGTAAATATGCTACGCAATATAGTCAACTATATGTAGGTTCTCCAAAAAGAAAGGAAGAAAATATCAATCAAAGATTGCCTTGTTATAGCCGTAGATATCGGTCCGGCGTTACTTGTTCTCTTGCAATACGTGATCTGATGGTAGACGTTGAGAGCGGTTCTGACAGAACCTACGAGAAAATTTAAAAGCTGCAGTGTCCCTTCAATATGATGGTATTGTTTGTGTGATTAAATGCCACAACAATCTTGCAAGAGACAAGATCTTTCAAATAAGGATATGACCTTCTTTATATCGTTTTATTGGATATTATTGCGGGACCATTATTCATTTTTGTATCTCCGTGAATTAACTAGCTTTCATGTTTGGAGCTAGGGAGTGCAGCTTTCAAATGAATACAAACAGTAGGGGTATTGTCTGAGTTCCTTTTCTGACAAATTGGATCTAAAATATAAATGGTTATTTTCTCAAAAAGTAGCTGGTCCTGGAAGAGGGATAGGGGTTGCATGAAAAGGACTGCGTGTATATGATCAGGTTAAGAAGTGACATACAGCATTGTTCTGAGAAGAGATTAATTGCGTGTGTGGGGGAGGATACTATAGGCATTGATTTGGCGGTCTGATTGATCTTAAAACTAAATCAATAGTATAGCGAGTCTGTCTGAAACGAGAAATGAATGTCATAAGGTGTCAAATTACCCTTTTCATAAACTACATAAAAACTCAATTTTGAATGCCACTCAGTCAGTCAAAATACTTGTGATTTTATAACTCTTGTATTATGCTTGTCTGATGATTTATTTTTTTCCAAAAACAAATAAAACATGTCCATTTTAGATCAAGCCTTATATTGACTTTATCAAACGAAAAAAAAAACACGTTAAAAGGATGCAGCCCAGATATTTATTTCCTTTTATCCGCCATGAGTTTAGGCATCTGTCTCATATACTCATGCACTGATTTGATTGTCAATGTTGATGATTATAGTAAAATTTGTCTCATTTTCAGCAAGATGTCCAATCTACATATCAGAGGTTGAGAAGAAAAGAAGACTTCGAAGGTTTCCAGTAAAATGAACAGTAAGTTGCTGTCTAGAACATCCTTTTAAACCAAACAGACGAGAATTTTATTGCAACAAAGTCAGTGACTAGGTATTCATTCCTCAAACTGACAGCACAAGAGTTTTATTATAGTTTTGACATTATGGACAAGTTGAAATTAAGTTGCGTTAAAAAAGTACAATGGAAATTTGCATGGGATAAAGTGATTTGCAATAGTTAAATGCGTTGCCAATGTAACATTTGTACATTCATTTGTAAAAAAAAAAATAGTAATGGTGATACAAAATAATAGATTTAAAGATACAATAAAGAATCTGCGTCAAACGACAAATTTTTAAGCCCCGGTCACATAGAACCCCGGAAGCAACACGATTCATCCCGACTCGTTGTTCTGAGGCAGTTAACCGTGAATTAGCAAAGAGTCGGGGTGAACCGTGTTGCTTCCGGGGTCCTATGTGACCGGGGTATTAGGCAGTGGCAATGGCCCGACTTTATGTACATTTTTTGTGGCATTCCTATCCCTATGGTCAAACAAAACAAATCACGAGTATTTCACTCATAATCTACTTTTTCTCTAGAACTTCTCATTTTTTTTAGTCAAGAATATAATGTACTAAATACAAAACACGTACGACAGTTCTGCAATATGAATATCATTATAGTAAAAGGGCAATTTCGTATCAAAATATCCTGAAATATTTTCTCCATCAACTTCTTCGATCAAAATGCGATAACGGCATTCTTCATAACTAGGTGCGTCCATTTGGACAATGCAAAATGTTAATGAACTTTCGATCCCTTCTTATATGTTATTAGCATTTACTTTAAACTGCTTTAGTTTTACCAGTCACTTATGGAGTCTTCTATTTAGTTATAATGCATAATGGGCAAAAAGGTAGCTTAGAAAGGCATGGGTGGTATATTCTGTTACCGTCCATGTGGAATTGTCCCAAAGTATAAATCATGATGAATGAATGTTGTCATCATTATCTTTTCCAATTCAGGTTTTCTTCACCATCTAACAAACGGATACTCCAGGAGGTCATCCAAAATGTGTCCTCCAACAGCAAATAAATTCCTCATGATGCAGACCAAATTACAGGTAAGTTTCAACATACCGTATGAATATAAATCATTACCATACATTCCATTTTGACTCTAGCTTTGATTAAAAGCAGGAAAATCACAAGATCATATAACAATGTTTGAAGCAGATCCGACAATAAATAAGAAGGTTTTAAATATTTCAATTATAGCGCTCAACAGTGATTTTTCGTGCACATTTGCAACTCTTCGTTACGTCTCCATGGTTACGTGATATGCACTTCTCTCTCCCCCATTCAGGGATCTAAGGAAACGCACTATGTGCTGTTAATATTGTTAAATATCCTTTGACCGTGATATTGATATTCTTCGAGTGCTTTGGGCCGTGTGAGAAAAAATAAATAATTACGTTATTGTTATTATTATCATTATTATTATCAATATTACTATTATTATTATCATTATCATTAATGTATGGGTTGAAACGGATTTGCAAAAACAATAAGTTATAATAAGGTGACATTCGAGAAATGCATAACATACGTCATAGCATGTGACTAAAAGTTGCCAATTTGCATAAAAATCAATATTATTCTAATGCTATTCCAAAAATAATAGCAAAATATTTTTAAAAATATAACAATGTTATGAATTAGCCTATTCATTTAGAAATCTCATTTAATCAATATATTTAGTTTTGGGAATTATACATCAAGAAATGGTAGTGTAAAATATATAAATATTGTATTTTCTGTACCCGGAGAAAGTACCCGGAAAGGTATGTTACTTAGAAACACGTTTTAACGTCGTTTATTACATTTCAAACTGACTGATATCTAAGTTTCTAATAGACATTGTGATGATATACATTATGATGCTTGCAGATAGTATCAGCCATATGTGCTCATGTATAGTGAAACGGTTTATTTGTCACCAACAAAATATTTTACTGTAGAAACTTTATTTCAAGTTAAAAGTTGTATCATATCAGTCGTCATGTTCGTCATCTTTACGAACTGATTTTGAATTAATTACTTTCCCTATGTACAAAGCTTAAGGCAGTTCTAAAATAAGCATGCCTGAATATGTATTTTGTTCATCAAATAAAATTANTTGTTGTAGACGTTACCAAGATATATTTCCGTTCCCTGAGAGACGACGCCGCTCGTTCAAAGAAGGGTGAAAAGGAACGGCATCGACGAAGCTCAAAATTATATCAGAGGAAACGAAAGGTAAGTTTTGTGACGAATGAAATTTTCATACATTTCCCCCTTAAAACAAAATAGGCCATGGACGGGGTATCGAAGTCCCCCCCCCCTCCCTAGACAAATTTCGCGCTCTTTTCGCAGCGCGAAAATCTTTTGATCATGTGGCTCACTGACTTTTTATCTTTCAAGTCTTCCGCAATGCCCAGTACGGGAACACCCATAAAAACAGTTAATCATTCCCTCAATGCATATTGCTTCAACGTTATGGTGTATTATTTTGTAATAACGTCTAATACGATGGCATACAACAATGTTGTACAGTCTACTCCAATTGACAAATCATCATCGTCATCAATATCACTATAATTAAGATCACTATAATTATTTGTTATTATTACAACCACCATCACTTTTTAAAGAAGTATCGAAAACAAATTGGAAGTAGAATAATATATCATTGTTGAAAGTCAGCTAAATATTGAAACATTATCCAGAATAATGATCACTGAATCTGGTGTTTAGATGTTCAATGCCTATAATTATGACGAAATATGATTCAAATTGAGATATCACGTAATTATTGTCAAACTCGTTCGCCTTTCTAATAATTTTTTGTTGCTTTCCATTTGTTTATCTTGCAGAAGATGCAATGTCTTACCCAGGCACTGGAGAGGATCGCTTGGAGTGATGCAAAGAAGATTCAAATGAAGGAGGCACTGAAAGTAGACTATATGTCTACAGAGGAATCTGCAGATGATGACGGTGAACCTGTTTTTATCGTACATGAGCGCACATAGGAGTCTGATAGACTTAAGAGATAGAGATTGAATCTTCTTGACCATTATGAGAAGGAGAATAAGCCTGGTCAATTCAAATCTCGAAAAAGAAAAAGAAATATTGCTCAGTCAGGGCAACCTCCCCCCGACTGCCCGATCAATTGGGCTGTCAAAATTGTCAATCCATAGTTTATATACACATTTTGAGATACTTACTCCATGCCCC